>NW_026464592.1:0-14046 GCF_026875155.1 Cherax quadricarinatus
CTTTTTCCCAACAAATTTTCCCTTAAGCAATATCTCAGGAAATAAATACTGGGTTACAAGGCCCCACCCAACACCATTAACAAGGAAATTACACAAGTAATTAAAATTAACAGAAATTAATAGATTCCATTATGCTAAATGAACCTTACAGGTTGAGCGCTCTCCATGATTATAGTATGACTTATTTATATTGTTATTATAACAATGAAATATTATTAAATTAAATTATTTTATTCGGTATTATTATATTGAGTCACAGTACTAATAATTATATTTTCTTACATATGATTCAGTGTTAATTATAAGACATAAACTTCATCAATTTGTAAAATACAAAACAAAAATAAATTGCACAAAGGAAGACAATTTTCAGTATTTTACAACTTTAAGATGTATAACTAGCTTATAAATGTATACATTCACTAAGTTTAAAAAAAAATAAGAAGCCAGAATATTTATTTTGGGAGATTAATCATGAACAATCATATATGAAAAGATAATGATATAAAGAACATTCTGAGCAATCTAAAACTAAGGCTAAAGTTACTTAATGAAAAAGTAAATTGATGCTCTTGCCTCAGCTAGTAGCAACAACAGCTCACACACTAAGGGACAAGGTATCAATCCCGGCACAGGTGAAACATTGGGCATGTTTCCTTAAACCTGTTGCCCCTGTTCACCTAGCACTAAGTAGGTACCTGGGTGTTAGCTAACTGTTGTAGGTGGCATCCTGAGGCATAAGTTGTCAGAAATGCTCTGCATAACCAGGGTCTTTATGTACAGTGCACTAATGCTGCCACCTGAGGTCTGGTTAGGTTAGGTAAGGTTCGTCATGACACAGGACAACTGTTTTCTAACGAGGGTCTTTGTCATATGATGACCCGCCGTTGTAGCTTTCGGTCATCTGACCAAGGCCTTCCACTGGCTTACCGGTCCACCCCTTTAAAAAATTTGGCAATAGTTATAACCATTTTTTTTTAGGTAGGTCTGTAATAGCTGTAGTACCTGTACAGTAGGCCCCGCTTTACGGCCTTCCGCTAATACAGACAATTCAAATTATGACCAAAACTTGCTATACGGGTCCCCCCACCTGACTTTCTAATACGGTCACCGTACCCCACCCGGCTTGTTTACATTCTCTGTGAGCTCCATAAGCACCATGTCTCTCCTGTGGAAAATTAAATTTACCTGGATATAACTCATAAGATACATACAGTAAATGGTAACAAAGATAATTATTGTTTATCAAGGTTACAGAGACAAGTAGGAATTTTAGGACACTTAGGTCGCAAAAAATGTCCCCCTTCGATATCTACTACAATCTATCTCTCCACAAGTCACTCTGGACCTATATTAATTTCAAATGAAATGTAGATTACCAGGAATTCTGGTAAACATTAATATAAATATGGGACTGTGTATTAAATTTAAAAATTGATTACATGTACACATTTATGTAACAGAAGGAGAATTTATATTCATAACACTCACCAATTTGTCTGGAGATTACTGTGTATCCTACACAAACCCCTGCCTTAATATGAAGAAAATACTGGCCAGAATTCCAACATAAATAGACATCGACTTAGCTGGGGTTCCTGGACTGTCCTGTCCACTTGCCTATTACTCACGTTATGCAGAACTGCAAATCCAAACAATTTCTGCTCCTATTTGGGAGGTTTCAACCACAATTTAACCTCCAGAGTGACGAAAGTTATGCACATTTCACTTATGTACATTTTGTGTCTTCATCCCAGTTCAAAACAATGGTGACTCTTCCCAGTGATGCTCACCCATGTCGCTTGTTCTTTATTTGTTTACAAATTAATTTTTATTACCTACAATATATTCCATCAATTTACACACAAAATACATTGTATTTTTGGAAAATATACAGTATTTTCTACACTGCGGCAATGCGGAGTTTGTTGCTAAATGACTCAAATTACTACTTGGTTTAGGAGACGATTCCAGCCGGTTCTGGCTTCAGTGGCTATTTTCCTAGTAGGTCTTACTACAATTTCATCTTCCTGCATCACTTGGTCAGCATTACCTTCAATATCACTTGTGTCACTTTCCCTTATATTTTCATTTACATTTGATCGAATACCATTTAATTCCAAGGGAATCAATTCAATAATTGTGCATAAATTTTCCTGGCCACGACACAACACTTTGACATTCTGGACAACACCTTGTGCATCTGGGTACAATGTCAATACTTTGCCCAGAGGCCACAATGTTCGATGTTGTTCAGTGTCAATTAACCCAATGTCACCTGGTTGAATGTTCTGTCGATTTACTGCCTCTGTCGCACCATAAAAGTGTTCATGTAGTGTAAGAAGATATTCCTTACGCCACACATTAGACCAATGATAAATTACTTTATATAACATTTTAAATTTATCAAACAACACTGCCGCATCAATGTAATCTTCATCACTTTCTTCAGGATTATCTCTATAGACAGGGGCAGCTTCCAATTTCCTTCCACATATTAGGTTGAGAAGGTGTTAATACATCTGCATCATGTGTATCACTCATGTACGAGAGAGGCCTATTATTTATCCGATTCTCTGCCTCCACCAAATTAATTCTCTTCCAGTGTAGTACTTTACAGAAACACCTCTTCACTGTGCCTATCAGTCTTTCATACAGCCCCCCCCCCTGCAAAGGGGCTCTAGGGGTAATAAATTTTCAGGTACACCCTCATTGGGTTAACAAAGATTGAACATCGTTACTATTATTTAATTCTATCAAGTGTTGAGCACCCGCTACAAAATTTGTGGCATTATCCGAAATCATCAATCTTGGACAGGATCTCCTAGCTGCAAATTTTCAAAACAGCTGTGTAAACTGTTCTCTAGACAAGTCCTGTGCCACTTCTAAATGAACTTCCCCAGTAGCAGTACAGGTGAACAAGCATACATACACTTTCAGTGGAACACCATCTGAAGTACCTGTTAAAATGATTGGACCACTATAGTCTACACCTGTTACATCAAATGGTTTCACTAATTGTACATGCTCCTTTGGCAATGGTGGAGGACCTGGGTACATATAGGACCTGGCATCCACACGGCGACATATTACACAAGATTTAATCACCCTTTTTACACTTTTCCATCCTTGTAGAATCCAGAAAGTTTCCCTAATACTATGTAAGGTATCTTGTACACCACCATGCATTACATTTTTATGGGCACTTAAAACAATTAAATTTGTTAGATGATGAGTTTTGGGCAGTAAGATAGGGTGTTCAGCATAATCACCCAATTCAGCATTTTGTAACTTACCTCTGCACCTAATTACATTTTTCTCTAAATACAGCCCCAATTTCTTTATTATGGAACCTTTCACAACTTTTCTTTCCATCATCAATTTAATCTCATTTCCCTCTGTATCCAATATTCAAGAGGATGTGAAAACTTATATGAGATATTCATATTGTTTGCTAAGGAAGGACAAACTATGGGAGCGGTGGTCACAGTAATTTCAACAGGAGCAATATACGCCTTTTGTATGGGCCAATTAGTTTCATTTACCAACCAGCTTGGTCCTCTAAGCCATGATACAGCATTTACAAATTTAGCATAAGGTAAACCTCGAGACAAGAAATCAGCTGGATTCTCCTCACCAGGTATATGATTAAATGTTAACATATGCTGACCCAAACTATTATACTTCTCTTGCATCTGATTAATTTCAGTGACTCTGTTTTGTATGTACACAATTTCACTGTTTCCATTACGAATCCATTGTAAGGATACCTCATTATCAGACCAAATTACAGTGTTGCTAATATTTATCTCCTGCAACTTATTTCTTATATAATTAGCTAATTTGACACCTACATAAATGGCTGTTAATTCCAACTGAGGTAAGGCACGTGATTTAATTGGAGATAATTTAGCCTTATACATAGCAAGAGAAATAACACAATTACATTGAAGGTAAGCAACTGCTCCATATGCCAATTTTGAAGCATCACACAAAATGTGGAGTATATTTTTCCCATCTGGATTGACCACCTGGCGTGGGAACTCCAACACTGGAATTTTTTCATAATCACCAGTTAATTAATCCCACCTCTTATTGAATTCCTCAGGTAGAGTTTCATCCCAAGCACATTTAAGCTTCCATGCCTCTTCTATTAATAATTTCCCTCTTATAGTAGGATCAAAACATTTGGAAACTTCAGCAAGCAAAACACTCTTAGTTAATTTATTGGGCATACTGTAATTATTAAGTTTTAACATTAACAAATCTCTCTCAGTATCCCAAGTTAATCCCAATACATTACTACATTTTGGTAGTTCATCTCCAGGGTAATCTTTACTTATTTTGTTTTTTAATTTGGACGAATTACTATTCCATTCCCTCAGAGGCATATTTGCACTTTGCATTATTTCATTAGCCTCTCCATAAGTCATTAACAGTTCCTCTTCAGTTGACGTCACACCCAGGAAATTGTCCACATAAAATTGTTTGCTCATTACTTTACACAATGGACTTCCCGTACGTTTAAGGTGTGCATTTATCGTCGCTTGAAGTAGGAACGGACTAGATGTAGAACCAAATAATACGCTCCTAAAGTGAAAGGTTTTCAGAGGGCTAAATGGGTCACTAGGATTCTCAGGCCATAAGAAGCGGGTACAATCCCGGTCAGCCTCTTGTAAACCCACTCTTAGGAAAGCTTTACTTATGTCAGCAATAAAAGCATAATTCTTTACCCTGAAATTTAATAAGATATCTCCTAATTTTTTCGTCAATGACGGACCTGTCATCAAATAGTCATTTAAACTAGGTACATTTCTGTTACTCCTGGCACTGCAATTAAACACAATCCTAAGAGGAGTGGTCTTAGAATCCTTCTTCACTCCGTGATGTAGCAAATAGTGACCATAAATTTTGGCTTGCTCAGGAGGTACCACTTCTATAAATTTATTAATTAAATGTAGGTAGTAGGTTGGTAGACAGCAACCACCCAGGGAAGTACTACCGTCCTGCCAGATGACTGTGAAACATAAACCTGCAACTGTTTTACATGATGTTAGGATTGCTGGTGTCTTTTTCTGTCTCATAAACACGCTACATAACAGGGATATCTTGCTACTCCTACTTACAGTTTGGTCACACTTCACAGACACGCACATGCATATAAATGTACATACATCTAGGTTTTTTCTCCTTTTTCTAAATAGCTCTTGTTCTTCTTTTATTTCTTCTATTGTCCATGGGAAAGTGGAAAAGAATCTTTCCTCCGTAGGCCATGCGTGTCGTATGAGGCGACTAAAATGCCGGGAACAATGGGCTAGTAACCCCTTCTCCTGTAGACATTTACTAAAAAAGAGAAGAAGAAAAAACTTTATAAAACTGGGATGCTTGAATGTGAGTGGATGTAGTGCGGATGACAAGAAACAGATGATTGCTGATGTTATGAATGAAAAGAAGTTGGATGTCCTGGCCCTAAGCAAAACAAAGCTGAAGGGGGTAGGGGAGTTTCGGTGGGGGGAAATAAATGGGATTAAATCTGGGGTATCTGAAAGAGTTAGAGCTAAGGAAGGAGTAGCAATAATGTTGAAGGATCAGTTATGGAAGGAGAAAAGAGAAAATGAATGTGAAATTCAAAGATTATGTGGATTAAAGTAAAGGTTGGATGCGATAAGTCGGTCATAATAAGCGTGTATGTATCTGGAGAAGAGAGGAATGTAAAGGAGAGATAGAGATTTTGGGAGATGTTAAGTGAATGTATAGGAACCTTTGAACCAAGTGAGAGAGTAATTGTGGTAGGGGACCTGAATGCTAAAGTAGGAGACACTTTTAGAGATTGTTTGGTAGGTAAGTTTGGGGTGCCAGGTGTAAATGATAATGGGAGCCCTTTTATTGAACTTTGTATAGAAAGGGGTTTAGTTATAGGTAATACATATTTTAAGAAAAAGAGGATAAATAAGTATACAAGATATGATGTAGGGCGAAATGACAGTAGTTTGTTGGATTATGTATTGGTAGATAAAAGACTGTTGAGTAGACTTCAAGATGTACATGTTTATAGAGGGGCCACAGATATATCAGATCACTTTTTAGTTGTAGCTACACTGAGAGTAAAAGGTAGATGGGATACAAGGAGAACAGAAGCATCAGGGAAGACAGAGATGAAGGTTTATAAACTAAAATAGGAGGCAGTTAGGGTAAGATATAAACAGCTATTGGAGGATAGATAGGCTAATAAGAGCACAGGCAATGGGGTCGAAGATGTATGGGGTAGGTTTAAAAATGTAGTGTCAGAGTGTTCAGCAGAAGTTTGTGGTTACAGGAAAGTGGGTGCGGGAGGGAAGAGGAGCGATTGGTGGAATGATGATGTAAAGAGAGTAGTAAGGGAGAAAAAGTTAGCATATGAGAAGATTTTACAAAGTAGAAGTGATGCAAGGAGGGAAGAGTATATGGAGAAAAAGAGAGAGATTAAGAGAGAGGTTAAGAGAGAGGTTTTTTTGGCATTTATGGATTTGGAAAAGGCATATGACAGGGTGGATAGGGGGGCAATGGGGCAGATGTTGCAGGTGTATATGGGAGGTAGGTTACTGAAAGCAATGAAGAGTTTTTACGAGGATAGTGAGGCTCAAGTTAGAGTATGTAGGAAAGAGGGAGATTATTTCCCAGTAAAAGTAGGCCTTAGACAAGGATGTGTGATGTCACCGTGGTTGTTTAATATATTTATAGATGGGGTTGTAAGAGAAGTAAATGCGAGGGTCTTGGCAAGAGGCGTGGAGTTAAAAGATAAAGAATCACACATAAAGTGGGAGTTGTCACTGTTGCTCTTTGCTGATGACACTGTGCTTACCTGGAGTTTACCTGGAGAGAGTTCTGGGGGTCAACGCCCCCGCGGCCCGGTCTGTGACACGGTCTCCTGGTGGGTCAGAGCCTGATCAACCAGGCTGTTACTGCTGGCTGCACGCAAACCAACGTACGAGCCACAGCCCGGCTGGTCAGGTACCGACTTTAGGAGCCTGTCCAGTGCCAGCTTGAAGACTGCCAGGGGTCTATTGGTAATCCCCCTTATGTATGCTGGGAGGCAGTTAAACAGTCTCGGGTCCCTGACACTTATTGTATGGTCTCTTAACGTGCTAGTAACTCCCCTGCTTTTTATTGGGGGGATGTTGCATCGTCTGCAAAGTCTTTTGCTTTCGATGTGAGTGATTTTCGTGTGGAAGTTCGGTACTAGTCCCTCTAGGATTTTCCCGTTGTATATAATCATGTATCTCTCCCGCCTGCATTCCAGGGAATACAGGTTCAAGAACTTCAAGCGCTCCCAGTAATTGAGGTGTTTTATCTCCGTATTGCGCTCTGTGAAGGTTCTCTGTACATTTTCTAGGTCAGCAATTTCACCTGCCTTAAAAGGTGCTGTTAGTGTGCAGCAATATTCCAGCCTAGATAGAACAAGTGACCTGAAGAGTGTCATCATGGGCTTTGCATCCCTAGTTTTGAAGGTTCTCATTATCCATTTTGTCGTTTTTCTAGCAGCTGCAATTGATACAATGTTATGGTCCTTGAAGGTGAGATCCTCCGGCATGATCACTCCCAGGTCTTTGACGTTGGTGTTTCGCTCTATTTTGTGGCCGGAATTAGTTTTGTACTCTGATGAAGTTTTAATTTCCTCGTGTTTACCATATCTGAGTAATTGAAATTTCTCATCGCTGAACTTCATATTGTTTTCTGCAGCCCACTGAAAGATTTGGTTGATGTCCGCCTGGAACCTTGCAGTGTCTGCAATGGAAGACACTGTCATGCAGATTCGGGTGTCATCTGCAAAGGAAGACACGGTGCTGTGGCTGACATCCTTGTCTATGTCAGATATGAGGATGAGAAACAAGATGGGAGCGAGTACTATGCCTTGTGGAACAGAGCTTTTCACCGTAGCTGCCTCGGACTTTACTCTGTTGACTACTACTCTTTGTGTTCTGTTTGTGAGGAAATTATAGATCCATGTACCAACTTTTCCTGTTATTCCTTTAGCAGGCATTTTGTGCGCTATTACGCCATGGTCACACTTGTCGAAGGCTTTTGCAAAGTCTGTTATATATTATTACATCTGCATTCTTTTGTGTCTTCTAGTGCATCTAGGACCTTGTCGTAGTGATCCAATAGTTGAGACAGACAGGAGCGACCTGTTCTAAACCCATGTTGCCCTTGGTTGTGTAATTGATGGGTTTCTAGATGGGTGGCGATCTTGCTTCTTAGGACCCTTTCAAAGATTTTTATGATATGAGATGTTATTGCTATCGGTCTGTAGTTCATTTGCTATTGCTTTACTGCCCCCTTTGGTGGAGTGGGGCTATGTCTGTTGTTTTTAGTAAAATGTGGGACGACCCCCGTGTCCATGATCCCTCTCCATACGATGGTAAAAGCTCGTGATAGGGGCTTCTTGCAGTTCTTGATGAACACGGAGTTCCCTGAGTCTGGCCCTGGGGCAGAGTGCATGGGCATGTCATTTATCGCCTGTTCGAAGTCATTTGGCGTCAGTATAACATCAGATAGGCTTGTGTTAACCAAATTTGTGCTCTCTCATAAAAAATTCATTTTGATCTTCGACTCTCAATCTGGTTAGCGGCTTGCTAAAAACTGAGTCATATTGGGACTTGAGTAGCTCACTCATTTCCTTGCTGTCATCCGTGTAGGACCCATCTTGTTTAAGTAAGGGCCCAATACTGGACGTTGTTCTCGACTTTGATTTGGCATAGGAAAAGAAATACTTTGGGTTTTTTTTTATTTCATTTATGGCTTTTAGTTCTTCCCGCGATTCTTGACTCCTATAAGATTCCTTTAGCTTAAGTTCGATGTTTGCTATTTCTCTGACCAGTGTCTCCCTACGCATTTCAGATATATTGGCCTCTTTTAGCCGCTCTGTTATTCTTTTCCGTCGCCTGTAAAGGGAGAGCATGTCTCTTTCTATTTTACATCTGCTCTTGAGAGATTCTGAAGAGAAGCTGGAGAGGTTGGTGGACGAATTTGGTAGGGTGTGTAAAAAAAGAAAATTAAAAGTGAATACAGGAAAGAGTAAGGTTATGAGGATAACAAAAATATGAGGTGATGAAAGATTGGATATCGGATTGGAGGGAGAGAGATTGGAGGAGGTGAATGTATTCAGATATTTGGGAGTGGACGTGTCAGCAGATGGGTCTATGAAAGATGAGGTGAATCATAGAATTGATGAGGGGAAAAGGGCGATCGGTGCACTTAGGAGTATGAGGAGACAAAGAATTTTGTCCATGGAGGCAAAGAGGGGAAAGTTTGAGAGTATAGTTTTACCGGCAGCGGCAGCGGCAACAGGAACCTTGTCCTCTATTTTTACTTCTACCTGAGGTTCCCAGCAGCCCAGTGATGACCTAATCAAGACCCGCATAACACTAACATGTGTGGATACCCAGAATGATATAAAGCAACTGCAGAAATCACCCAAAAGTTCACAAATTACCAACTATTAGGACTCGTACTACCACCTCCTACCCCGCTGCCACTGAAGTGATACTCACAACATTCACCCTCACCCCATCGCCTACTATTCACCCGAAGCCACAACCAATGGACAAGGGTCAGAACAATAAAAGAAGATCCAGTAACCAGCTAAGGACTCCTAACATCAAAGGTGATAGCAGTAATAACACGAGGATAACTTGTGGTACTGCCAGCCAGGACACAACCCTCATCACCCACCGCACCACCACAACACACGACAGACAACAACAAACATGGCCGCCGCTACAGTCCAAGATAACTCCTTCCCAGTATTTGATGTCAAGAAGATCACCGACCCAGAAATAGCTAAACTCCTTATGATTCAGAACCAAAACGATCACCAAACTAACTCAAGAAATGCAGGAACTAAAGGCTAACAATGCAGATTACCTCAACAAGATCACTGCTCTAGAACATAAACTACACACTCTAGAACAACAAAGCAACACCCACACCCATCCCTAGACACCATCAACACTCTAAAAGACCAAGTCACCTACTTACTACCAACATACAGAGGAAAGATCAAGAGTGGACCAACAACTTGCCAATGTCATAACCAACTTCCAAGACCATAATGACCAACAGCAGCTAACTGACGCTGTTGTAGTTAACAGCAATCATCTCCAGCCACAGTCACCCAAGAGACCTGCATGGAGACCACCCTACAGCTTATCAAGGACCACCTTCGCTTAACATACGTAGTGATGACTTAAAGGATTGCAAACTGATGGGCTACCAAGCAGGTAAAAAAACAGTGCTGTTAAAATTCCGAACTAGCCTACAAAGAAACAACCTACTAAAAACATCTATTTCTGTGAAAACTGATGTTTACGTCAATGAGTGCCTTACCAAAACAAGACAAAACCTTCTTTATCGGCTAAGAAAATTACGCTATGCCCAAAAAATCCACCAGTGCTTTGTGAGGGATGGAAAAATCGCAGTTAGGAAACAGCCCACTGGGAAGAGATACTTCATCTCCACAGAACATGACCTTAAAACATTCCTAAGTGAGGCTGACTAACAGAATCAGAGTAAAGTGCAGATAATACCCATAGTCCACCGTTAGTGTTATATTGTCATAAATTTGTGCCCCCCTAAAATTCTAATACCCCAACTACTTTTGATTGTCATTGTTGTATTCAACTACTCATTCTACCTCATAGTCTTAATTGTATTTAATATCTACAGAATCTATCTCCTTTTTTTACAACTTACCGCATCACTGTTCCATCTTATTTTATTATAAACTAGCCATAACTTGTCCTCAATAATTCTACCTCACTTTAAAAAATACTCAATTGCCCAATTTTATTCTAAATCCCTATTATTGCCCAATTTTACTTTAAACTATATTGATCAAACTTATTGTAAACTTCTTTTATTGACCATTTTTATTCCATACTTTTTTAAACTAGTATTTTCAACTACAACTTTTATATTATCCTGTCTACCATCTTACTAGCATGTTATAACCAAGTCATTGCCATTTTTATTTTTATAATTTTTTTTATTATTCTTTTGCTACCTTAATTTGTGTATTTTATCCTGTCAATTTAAATCTAATTATACTCTAATTCTTGTAAACAACTTATATAAGACCTTAGTGCAATTTACAATTGAGAGTCTTGTTCCTTTTTTAAATTTTATTAGATTAATCCATTTTTTACCTAGCTCTTTCTAGCTCAATACATATCAATACCAAATTCACTATACTAGACCATAGTACAATTACTAGTAAAAGGACTGGTGCTTTTGTAATTTGTTTTTTTTATATTTTTAGACTGAACCTATTGTACTATACTCTTTCTGCTAAATACATAGTCGTACCAAATTCACTATATTAGACTATAGTCAATTACTAGTGGAGACGGTGCTATTTTTAATTTGTATTTTTATTTTATTAGTTTAAAATTCAGTTGTACCATAGTCATTCTAACTCAATACATAGCAATACCAAATTCACATATTAGACCATAGTGCAATTACTAGTGAAAAGACTAGGCTATTTTTAATTTGTTTTTTTTAATTATAGTTTAAACCTATTGTACATAGCTCTTTCACTCAAAACATAGACTCCACAAAACATTATTTAGACCTTAGTGCAATTACAAGTGAGAGTCTTTTTTCTTTTTTTAATTTTTTATTTTTTTAATAGAAATACCTATTTCTTTAGTTCATTCCAGCACAACACATAGACAACATAAACTTCATTATGTGATAGGACTAACCCAATGACCAAAATACTCTACTAATACTTGTCCAAACTTCCTACCACTACAGATATCATACTGAACCAACACAAAACTCGGGATATAAATAACCTAATTTAAACCTAGAAATGATTGTCACGTGACCCGATCTAAACCCCAAATTTTGACACCCCAATCAAAACCTATTGTAAAGAACTGCCTTTATTACACGCATCACAAGCCCGCCATCCTAAACAATGCAAAATCAATCATCTTTTAAATACAAAAACAGGTCCTTAAGAAAAACATGATACCTCCTAGCACCCGAAACACTAAAGACACCCTTCTCCTACAATTCTTACGAACCTGGCTTTAAACGGCACAATAGATATCTACCCTCTACCAGGATACACAGCAATTCACAACTGCAACCAACCAGTTTTGGGGGGGTATTGCAATCTTTACTCAACCAATTATCTTGTAAGCACCACTTCTTTAGTGATGAATAGGGAATACATTTTTTTCTAATTTTTAAATGTAAAAAACCTTTAAAACGCCTATAACAAAACGTGCCATTCACCGGGTACCTCACAAACATCCCAAAATTTTAGTAAAATTAAAGTCACTAATAACAAAAAAGACAAATGAATAACATCACCCTTTTCCCCTTTTCTGGAGACTTCAACACAACCTTGGCTTACTAGATATCACCCGTAACGATTTTATCAACAAAATGAACAACAACTTCTCATACCAACAATAATAAACCCCAACCAGCCCCGAACAAATGCAACCAAATAGACCCATATGGGCCAATATAAGCCCCCCTTAAAACAGGGAAAACGATAGCCTAAAAGACCCCTACCCCACCTTTTCCCCGACAAACATTATAAACCACCACTTGAATACAACAAAGTCTCATTTTAAATCCAGACGGGCCCAGTAAGGAATTCCACTGACCTAGAACTGTTACTGGGCCCACAAATTCTCCAAGGGCCCAAAGGTATTGATGACGGACAGACATTTTTCTTAACAAATTTCTTAGACTATACAACAAACATTTTCCATAAAAACAAAAAAAGATCACAAACAAACCTTGGTTGCCCATGGGTAACCACACCATTCAAAAACCAATACAAAAACCCAATATGAAAAGCAATAAACAAGGGTTTAAAACACAAAGAATTCTTTAAAAACATTCATCAGCTCTCACCAAAGTAATAAAGAAAGCCAAACAACTATCACTCCAAGTTTCACAGACCGGGGAATAAAAAAAAACCTGAAAACACTCCTCCAGATTCTGGGGACCAAAACTGAAAAAAACCCAAGAATATTGTCCTAAAAAAACCTAATGAAACACCACTACACCATGCCCAAGCAAACAAGAAAAACACTTTTTCTCAAACCCAAGACAAATCTCGCAGAAAATCCCAATACCAATGCCCCTGCCGGGGGACTACCTAGATAGGAATTTCCCTAATTCCTTCAACTTTGCACAACTGACCCCCGGAAGTCACCGAATTTTAAAGTCCTTTAAAAAAAACTCGGGGGGAATCTTCTCATTCCCACCATTACGACAAGGCCAGCGGCCAATTTCCTTTTCCCTCTATTTCATTTCTCTTTAACAAATCACTAAGACTAGCACCTTCCCGAAACTACTCAAAATTTTAAGGGGTTTCACCCAAACATAAAAGGGGGTGACCCTAAACTTTAAAAAACTATAGCCAATACAACTTACCATTCTATCCAAAACTTTTAGAAACTCGTGCACAGGGATTGTATTCATTTATAACGCCAAAACATACCAACCCCTGCCAATTTGATTCAGGAAAAAAAAACACTAATGATGCAATCGTAAAAATGCTAATCTCTTTACCAGCATTGGGAAAAAAAGGAATATCCCACAAATTTTTTTTGACCTAAGAAAAAACTTTTGACACGAGACCACGACATCCTACCCCACAAACTTGATTTATACGGTATAAGAGGGGCCCGCGTTTCTTATTTTTAATCTTACTTACTTAAAAGTATCATATGTCACCCTTAAAGACACAGCATCACAACACGCCACTTGATACTGGGGTTCCGCAGGGAAGGGCCCTTGGGCCCCTGTCTTTCTCATTACAACTGACCTTCCCAAAAGTATCCCAACACCTGAACCCCTTCTCTTTGCTACGACACGACTTAGTCATCTCTCACCCTAACTTGGCACCCCAAACACCACGTGAATGAGGAGCGATCAAAAAATTTGACTTTTATGACAGCCCAAAAAACTTATGCTAACACTGAAAAACCTACTATATTATGTTTGGTACAAGCAGGAGATCACAAATTTTAACAT
>NW_026464594.1:0-14496 GCF_026875155.1 Cherax quadricarinatus
GTTAAAATTGGGCTGACACCTCTCAAACAGGAGACGAAATTGTTGGATGTGCATTCCTGCATAACTTGAGACATCAGGCGACTGGACAAGACAGCTCCAGGAACCTCAGATAAGCCTTATGTTGTAACCTGGCCAGTGTTATTTTCATAGATAGACAGTGAGGTTTTCTGAGTATGATACACCTTAATTTCCAGCCAAATTGGTGAGTGATATTAAGATATATTCTCCTTCTGTTGTATAAATGTGTATATATATATATATATATATATATATATATATATATATATATATATATATATATATATATATATATATATATATATATATATATATATATATGTCGTGCCGAATAGGCAGAACTTGCGATCTTGGCTTAAATAGCAACGCTCATCTTGCCATATAGGACAAGTAAAAATTTGTGCATGCAATAATTTCGCCAAAATCATTCTGAACCTAACGAAAAAAATATATTTCACTGTGTTTGTTTAGTACTAAATTACTGTAAATAAATCTAAAATATATTTAGTTGGGTTAGGCTAAAATAAATTGTTCTTGTTATAATAAGGTTAGGTAAGTTTTCTAAGATTCTTTTGGTGAAAAATTAAAAATTCTTACATTAACATTAATGAAAAATATATATCTTTAAACGTATAAGAGAAAATTTCAGAAAGGACTTAATTTTAAATGAGTTCTTGCTAATTGACCAGTTTTACATATTCGGCACGACATATATATATATATATATATATATATATATATATATATATATATATATATATATATATATATATAATATATATATATATATATATATATATATATAATCATTTATTTATTTTAATATACAGTCCACAAATTTATATATTTACCAGCATTTCTGGTGATGTATATTTCATTTAATTAATAGGTCCAGAGCAACTTGTGGATATGACAGTGGTAGGTATCGAAGGGGGACATTTTTGCGACCTAGGTGTCCCAAATTCCTACTTCTTTATGTAACTTTGATAAATAATAATTATCTTTGTATCATTTACTGTTATGTACATAATGAGTTACATTCAGATAAATGTAATTTTCCACATCCAGGTACCTACTTACTGTTAGGTGAACAGTGACAGCAGGTGTAAGGAAACTAATACCTAGGTACCTACTTACTGCTAGGTGAAGTGACAGCAGGTGTAAGGTAACTAACACCCAGGCACCTACTTACTGCTAGGTGAACAGTGACAGCAGGTGTAAGGAAACTAATACCTAGGTACCTACTTACTGCTAGGTGAAGTGACAGCAGGTGTAAGGTAACTAACACCCAGGCACCTACTTACTGCTAGGTGAACAGTGACAGCAGGTGTAAAGTAACTAACACCCAGGCACCTACTTGCTGCTAGGTGAACAGTGACAGCAGGTGTAAGGTGACTAACTTCCAGGTACCTACTTACTGCTAGGTGAACAGAGACAGCAGATGTAAGGTAACTAACACCCAGGTACCTACTTACTGCTAGGTGAACAGTGACAGCAGGTGTAAAGTGACTAACTTCCAGGTACCTACTTACTGCTAGGTGAACAGTGACAGCAGGTGTAGGGTAACTAACACCCAGGTACTTATGGGGTTCTGTACCAACAAGGGTCCTTCCCCACCAACAGAGGTTTTTCCCCACCAACAGAGGTTCTTCCCCACCAACAGAGGTTCTTCCCCACCAACAGTGGTTCTTTCCCACCAACAGAGGTTGTTCCCCACCAACAGAGGTTCTTCCCCATCAACAGAGGTTCTTCCCCACCAACAGAGGTTCTTCCCCACCAACAGAGGTTCTTCCCCACCAACAGAGGTTCTTCCCCACCAACAGAGGTTCTACCCCACCAACAGAGGTTCTTCCCCACCAACAGAGGTTCTTCCCCACCAACAGAGGTTCTTCCCCACCAACAGAGGTTCTTCCTCACCAACAGAGGTTCTTCCCCACCAACAGAGGTTCTTCCCCACCAACAGAGGTTCTTCCCCACCAACAGAGATTCTTTCCCACCAACAGAGGTTCTTCCCCACCAACAGAGGTTCATCCCCACCAACAGAGGTTCTTTCCCACTAAACAGAGGTTCTTTCCCACCAACAGAGGTTCTTCCCCACCAACAGAGGTTCTTCCCCACCAACAGAGGTTCTTTCCCACCAACAGAGGTTCTTTCCCACCAACAGAGTTTCTTCCCCACCAACAGAGGTTCTTCCCCACCAACAGAGTTTCTTCCCCACCAACAGAGGTTCTTCCCCACCAACAGAGGTTCTTCCCCACCCCAGCAAGTAATTAAATCACCTCATCAAGAACTACATTGATTCATCCCACGTTAATTAAGATATGACTGACGCCCACACCTGTGACAGGTGTGGGCGTCGCCTGAGGCAAGTTCATTACCTGCCTGCATGACAGGTGTGTCCCACACCTGTCATGCAGGTGTGGGACATTAAAGGTGCATTACACACCTGTCTGAGACATTACAGGTTCACTACACACCTGTCTGTGACATTACAGGTTCACTACACACCTGTCTGTGACATTACAGGTGCACTACACACCTGTCTGAGGCATTACAGGTGCACTACACGCCTGTCTGAGGCATTACATGTGCACTACACACCTGTCTGAGGTTTGACAGGTGTATTCCACATCTGTGGAATACACCTGTACCAGTTATCCAGGGCAACATAAGAGCATAAGAAGGAAGGAGCACTACAGTAGGCCTACTGGCCCATGCTAGTCAGGTCCAAGTAACCTACCAGCCTAAGCTACTGGCCCATGTTAGTCAGGTTCAAGTAACCTACCAGCCTAAGCTACTGGCCCATACTAGTCAGGTTCAGATAACCTACCAGCCTAAGCTACTGACCCATGCTAGTCAGGTCCAAGTAACCTACCAGCCTAAGCTACTGACCCATGGTAGTCAGGTCCAAATAACCTACCAGCCTAAGCTGCTGGACCAGGCTAGTCAGGTCCAACTCACATCCACTCATATATTTATCTAACCTATTTTTAAAACTACACAAGGTTTTAGCTTCAATGACAGTACTCGGGAGTTTGTTCCACTCATCCACAACTCTATTACCAAACCAGTGGTTTCCTATATCCTTTCTAAATCTAATTTTTTCAAAATTGAAACCATTGCTGCGATTCCTATCTAGGCTAGATATTTTTAGCACGCTATTTACATTCCCTTTATTTATTCCTCTTTTCCATTTATACACCTCAATCATATCCCCCCTAATTCTACGCCTTTCTAGAGAGTGGAGATTAATGGCCCCAGTCTATCCTCGTAGACTAGACAGGGCCTTCAATCTATTCTCCACTGTGTCAGTTCTCCGACCACTGCGTCAGTTCTCCGACCACTGCGTCAGTTCTCCGACCACTGCGTCAGTTCTCCGACCACTGTGTCAGTTCTCCGACCACTGCGGCAGTTCTCGTACCACTGCATCAGTTCTCGTACCACTGCATCAGTTCTCCAACCACTGCGTCAGTCTACACAGATCTCCTGGAGCACTCTAGCGTCCTCGTCAGAATAAATTCGACGGGTCGGCCTGGAGTCGATGTGTTCGGAAATTTGGAGAAAATTTGTATATAATCCTCCACTAGGAAGTCACATACAGTGGAACCTCTGGTCATGAACGCTTCCGAACACAAACGAATCCGTTCACGACCAGAAAATTAGGTTCGGGTCACGACCAAATTGGATTGCGACCAGAGTTTTGGAACGAATTGTTGTCGTGATCAGAGGTTCCACTGGGGAGAATCAGTCTTGGGGAATTAAAACTGATACCAGGTATCAGTTTAGATGTCTTGATTTGTACAAGAGGACTTCAAGTCACTGAAGACATGGGAATGGTTTTGAATTCTACGGAGAGACGTGGGGGATATTTCGGGGGTCAACGCCCCCGAGGCCCGGTTCATGACCAAGCCTCGTGGTGGATCAGGACCTGATCAACCAGGCTGTTACTGCTAGTGGCACGTAAACCAAAGTAGGAGCCACAGCCTGGCTGGTGTGTCTGTCCAGTTCTCTCTTGAAGACAGTCAGGAGTCTTGAAGACAGTCAGGAGTCTTGAAGACAGTCAGGGGTCTTGAAGACAGTCAGGAGTCTTGAAGACAGTCAGGAGTCTTGAAGATAGTCAGGAGTCTTGAAAACAGCCAGGGGTCTTGAAAACAGCCAGGGGTCTTGAAGACAGTCAGGAGTCTTGAAGACAGTCAGGAGTCTTGAAGACAGTCAGGAGTCTTCAAAACAGTCATGGGTCTTGAAGACAGCCAGGGGTCTTGAAGATAGTCAGGAGTCTTGAAAACAGCCAGGGGTCTTGAAAACAGCCAGGGGTCTTGAAAACAGTCAGGGGTCTTGAAAACAGCCAGGGGTCTTGAAAACAGCCAGGGGTCTTGAAAACAGCCAGGGGTCTTGAAAACAGCCAGGGGTCTTGAAAACAGCCAGGGGTCTTGAAGATAGTCAAGGGTCTTGAGTCAACGGGCCATCTGTAGTCAGTGTCAGCGTGCCTCGTTGTGCTCCGGGTTATCTCGTGTTTTCACGGTGGCTCTTACGTGCTAGAACTTTAATTTGTGTCATCAATCCTATACGATACATCCCTCTAGCGCCTGGAACCAATCTTGGGCGGAAAACATTATATACTGAGTCAAAAAAGGAGAATTAGTGTGCACTACCTAGCAGAGTTTACTGCCAGAGGGGAATCATAGGCCTGTGTCCCGTTTGGAAAAATAATAATAATTGAACTTTGTGTCAGAGGAAAGAAAGTCTCCCTGATAACATTGAGTATACATAGTGTATACTGTATACTACAGTGGCTCCCTAGTATATTGATGATAAAGGCTAAAGTGTCATTTGAAAACAGGTGAATTTGTAAATGAAGTGATAAGCCTATAGAGGCAGGTGCCAGAAGTCGCCAGAAACTTACCACAGGTCAGCTGTTTTTAATAATCTTCCTGGCCTGCTAGTGTACTCGCATATAATCTAGTGATACCAGTGAATAGCAGAATACAGTGTTGTAGTAGCAACTAACCAGTATTATAATGGTACTTAGTGGAGTGGAGTGACTTTCATTAGTTTCTTTTTTCTTGAAATGCCAGACATATACTGTGAATTTCATATAACCTGTAGTTACCAGCGGTCGCAATATACACAACGAGAAGCAATTATTACTCCAGAAAAAGCGTCCTTCCTCCAAAATTTGCACCAGTCAACTATAGTGATAATATAGCATTTATTGTGGTGGAGACGGAAAAAAAATAGAAAAGCTAGATACAGCGATTGATAAACAAGGGTTGAGGTCGACCGTTCGTCATTGTAGGAGTGCCAGCAGTCACCGGCTCTTCAACACGCAAGTTATACTTTTGTATCAATCAAATCACATATTACTCGGGTAGATAATTTCCAGTAGATCCTTCATGTGTTAGCTCAAATCACTGACCAGTATGGTTTAAATAAGTGACCCACTGATCAGATCAGATCGACTGGTCCGAACCCTTGACTGGTCCGAACCCGGGACTGCTTTCAAACGGTTTCGTTGGACAATAAAGCAGACTGTAAACGGATGCGGTTGTAGGCGCCCTTATAAACACAAACATTAAATATATATCAGGAACGTGCACGGTAAGCTGTCCAATATACAAAAACAATTAGAAACAGAAATACAAATAGCTAGAGCTTCATTTAAGGAGGTTATTAATAGAATATTCAAGAGGTTGCTAGTAGAATTACAGTAAATCAACCATTCAAATCACTATGAAGCTGTGTGTAGTCTGTGGTCAGTCAAACAAACGGGCTTCCACATGCATAAATTGTCATTTTTGTGGAAATTGGTGTCACGCCCCTTGTGCAGATATCCAAGAACTAGCTACAGGCAGTATTAAAACAGGGAAGTGTTTTTGGGTATGCCCAAATGAGATAAATCTGTGGACTAAAATCACAAGGGTATTAAAAGAGGTCAACATCAAAGCTGCTTTCATAGAAAACCTGGAAGCTTTCTACAACAGATGGGAACATAAAAAGTCTGGGCTGAATGGTACTGCCCTTGATACTGGCCATGTAGTCAGATACTGTAAGGCTGAAGATGATGTCCTGGTAGTCAGTAAATGTGGGGTTGATAGTGCTGTCCTGGGAGATAGTAATGGTGAAGCTGGAGGTGCTGTCCTGGGAGACAGTAATGGTGAAGCTGGAGATGCTGTCCTGGGAGACAGTAATGGTGAAGCTGGAGATGCTGTCCTGGGAGACAGTAATGGTGAAGCTGGAGATTTTGTCCAGGTAGTCGGGAATTATACGCAGAAAGGAATACATATAAATGACCTCATAGGGGACAGGAGCCATAGTAGGGAAACAAGTGTAGTCAAAGATAAGATAAAACCAATATTACAAACTAGAAATACCGCAGGAAATAGCAAACAAGAGGACTCCACTAGCAATAGTGAGGATATATTACCAAAAACAACTGGTGGGAGTTCCATTGTTGGTGCTAGGGAGGATAGAAGTAAGACAGGGAAACATGCACCAACGGGGAATACAGTCACAGAAACCCAAGGCAAACGGAAACCAAGCCTGTGCACATACTGTGCACTCGGTATCTGCTGGCATGGGAAATCTGGAAAAACAGATGGGACGTGCAACTATGACCACCCCAGAAAATGCCATGCCCATATGACAACAGGAAAATGCAAACTCCCTTCCTGTAAGCTTTTTCACCCTGAACTGTGTACCTCTTCAGTACAGGAAAGACTGTGCTATAACTTAAATTGCCAGTCACACCATCTAAAGGGGACAAAAAGATACAAAACATCCAGGCCATGGGAAAACCTGGGTAGCCACAGCCACTCAAAAGGGAGAGGTTTTTTAGTGCCAGGAAGGAAAAAAAACTGGCAGGAAATGGCAGAAATCGTACACCAAATCCATCATTCCTGGAGTGGAACCACAGTCGATGGCCTCCACTCCAAACCAACAGATACAGATACTAATGCCGGAAAAAAAATCCCCCCCCAGTACCAACAATACCACCAGTCCGATAACATTCTTCTTTGCAAATATACAGGGTCTAAAGCCAGCAACAAACAACAAAATACCTTTCATCCGTGGACTGCTTGCAGAGGCAAAGGCAATGTTCGCGGCTTTCACTGAGACCCACATAAAGGATCACTTGGACAACGAAATATGGATCCCAGGTTGCAACCTATACAGATGTGACAGAGTGAACGGGCAAAAGGGGGGGGGGGTTGGCCTGTACATTGCAGAGTCACTTGTTTGCACAGAACTGCTAAATGCCTCAAATGATGTAGTGGAAGTTTTAGCAGTAAAGGTCGAGAACCAAAACCTAGTCATTGTGGTAGTCTACAAGCCTCCGGATGCAACATCCCAGCAATTCCAGGAACAGCTGTTAAAAATTGACCAATGTCTGGAAAATCTTCCAGCTCCTGCACCCAACATCTTGCTCCTGGGGGATTTCAACTTAAGGCACCTAAAATGGAGGAATATAGCAAATAATATTGTTGCAGTAATAACACCAGGAGGCAGCTCTGAACTCACGCGAGCTTTTAAATCTCTGCACAAAATACAATTTAAACCAGCAAATAATAGAGCCTACTAGACTGGAGAATACACTAGACCTCACCCTTCACTAACAATGATGATCTAATAAGAAATGTCACCATATCAAAAACAATATACTCAGATCACAACATAATTGAGGTTCAGTCATGTATGCGTGGAGCCCCAGACCGACATAATGAGATTAGTCACGAGGGAGCATTCACCAAATTCAACTTCAATAACAAAAACATAAAGTGGGACCAAGTAAACCAAGTCCTAACCGATATAAGCTGGGAAGATATACTAAGCAACACAGACCCCAACTTATGCCTAGAACAGATTAACTCGGTGGCACTCGATGTATGCACAAGGCTTATTCCTCTAAGAAAAAGGAGGAGTAGATGTAAAATAGAAAGAGACAGGCGCTCCCTTTACAGGCGACGGAAAAGAATAACAGAGCGGCTAAAAGAGGTCAATATATCTGAAATGCGTAGGGAGACACTGGTCAGAAAAAATAGCAAGCATCGAACTTAAGCTAAAAGAACCTTTAGGAGTCAGGAATCGCGGGAAGAACTAAAAGCCATAAATGAAATCGAAAGAAACCCAAAGTATTTCTTCTCCTATGCCAAATCAAAATCGAGAACAACGTCCAGTATTGGGCCCCTACTTAAACAAGATGGGTCCTACACAGATGACAGCAAGGAAATGAGTGAGCTACTCAAGTCCCCCAATATGACTCAGTTTTTAGCAAGCCGCTAACCAGACTGAGAGTCGAAGATCAAAATGAATTTTTTATGAGAGAGCCCAAAATTTGATTAACACAAGCCTATCCGATGTTATCCTGACGCCAAATGACTTCGAACAGGCGATAAATGACATGCCCATGCACTCTGCCCCAGGGCCAGACTCATGGAACTCTGTGTTCATCAAGAACTGCAAGAAGCCCCTATCACGAGCCTTTTCCATCCTATGGAGAGGGAGCATGGACACGGGGGTCGTCCCACATTTACTAAAAACAACAGACATAGCCCCACTCCACAAAGGGGGCAGTAAAGCAACAGCGAAGAACTACAGACCAATAGCACTAACATCCCATATCATAAAAATCTTTGAAAGGGTCCTAAGAAGCAAGATCACCACCCATCTAGAAACCCATCAGTTACACAACCCAGGGCAACATGGGTTTAGAACATGTCGCTCCTGTCTGTCTCAACTATTGGATCACTACGACAAGGTCCTAGATGCACTAGAAGACAAAAAGAATGCAGATGTAATATATACAGACTTTGCAAAAGCCTTCGACAAGTGTGACCATGGCGTAATAGCGCACAAAAATGCGTGCTAAAGGAATAACAGGAAAAGTCGGTCGATGGATCTATAATTTCCTCACTAACAGAACACAGAGAGTAGTCGTCAACAGAGTAAAGTCCGAGGCAGCTACGGTGAAAAGCTCTGTTCCACAAGGCACAGTACTCGCTCCCATCTTGTTCCTCATCCTCATATCCGACATAGACAAGGATGTCAGCCACAGCACTGTGTCTTCCTTTGCAGATGACACCCGAATCTGCATGACAGTGTCTTCCATTGCAGACACTGCAAAGCTCCAGGCGGACATCAACCAAATCTTTCAGTGGGCTGCAGAAAACAATATGAAGTTCAACGATGAGAAATTTCAATTACTCAGATATGGTAAACATGAGGAAATTAAATCTTCATGGTCCAAGTCGGACCGAAACGTCGTCGTAAGCTTCTCTCTTTTATGTGCGGGTTATTTGTGTATCGTTCCAGTCACGGTATTGTGTCTTTTTGTTATTTAGTCTTGAAGACATCCTGGGATCTTGAAGACAGCCAGGGGTCTTGAAGACAGCCAGGGGTCTATTGGTAATCCCCCTTATGTATACTGGGAGGAAGTTGAACAGTTTTGGGCCCCTGACACTTACACACTCCCTGCTTTTCATTGAGGGAGTGTGTAAGTGGAAGAGAGGGAGTAATTAGATAAGGTTAGGTTAGGTTAGGTTAGGAGAAGCACTGCACTACTGGCCCATACTAGGCAGGTCCTCCTTAAACCCTACCCAACTAACAGAAATATTTGTCTAACCTATCTTCAATATTAGCTAAGCCATAAGCTTAGACAAGACTAGTAGTGATGGTTCAAAGTCGAAGAAATTTAGATTTAGAGAGGATGTGGTAAGGTGTGGTTTGGTGGAGGAGTTGGACTAGCCTAGCATGGGCCAGTAGACCTACTGCTGCTCCTTGTCTTCACCTGTTTAGGGTTGAGGTGATGAGGGTACCCGCGTCCCGCGTCCACCGCCCCGTGTCCCCTGCCCCGCGTCCTGCGTCCCCCACCCGGCGTCCCCCGCCCAGCGCCCCCCGCCCAGCGCCCCCCGCCCAGCGCCCCCCGCCCAGCGCCCCCGGCCCAGCGCCCCCCGCCCAGCGGCCCCCGCCCAGCGCCCCCCGCCCAGCGCCCCCCGCCCAGCGCCCCCCGCCCAGCGCCCCCGGCCCAGCACCCCCCGCCCAGCGCCCCCCCGCCCAGCGCCCCCCCCGCCCAGCGCCCCCGCCCAGCGCCCCCCGCCCAGCGCCCCCCGGCCCAGCGCCCCCCGCCCAGCGCCCCCCGCCCAGCGTCCCCCGCCCAGCGTCCCCCGCCCAGCGCCCCCCGCCCAGCGCCCCCCGCCCAGCGCCCCCCGGCCCAGCGCCCCCCCGCCCAGCGCCCCCCGCCCAGCGCCCCCCGCCCAGCGTCCCCCGCCCAGCGTCCCCCGCCCAGCGTCCCCGCCCAGCGCCCCCCGCCCATCGTCCCCCGCCCAGCGCCCCCCGCCCAGCGCCCCCCGCCCAGCGCCCCCCGCCCCGCGCCCCCCGCCCCGCGCCCCCCGCCCAGCGCCCCCCGCCCAGCGCCCCCCGCCCAGCGCCCCCCGCCCAGACCATCTTTATTGGCCTAAGATGTGGTTAAAATATTCCCCCACTAACCTCACCCACTAACCTCCCCACTAACCTCCCCACTAACCTCCCCACTAAACCCCCCCACTAACCTCCCCACTAACCTCCCCCACTAACCTCCCCACTAACCTCCCCATTAACCTCCCCATTAACCTCCCACTAACCTCCCCACTAACCTCCCCACTAACCTCCCCACTAACCTCCCCACTAACCTCACCCACTAACCTCCCCACTAACCTCCCCACTAACCTCCCCACTAACCTCCCCACTAACCTCCCCACTAACCTTCCCACTAACCTCCCCACTAACCTCCCCACTAACCTCCCCCACTAACCTCCCCACTAACCTCCCCACTAACCTCCCCACTAACCTCCCCACTAACCTCCCCACTAACCTCCCCACTAACCCTCCCCACTAACCTTCCCACTAACCTCCCCATTAACCTCCCCAACTAACCTCCCCACTAACCTCCCCACTAACCTCCCCACTAACCTCCCCACTAACCTCCCCACTAACCTCCCCACTAACCTCCCCACTAACCTCCCCACTAACCTCCCCACTAACCTCCCCACTAACCTCCCCACTAACCTCCCCACTAACCTCCCCACTAACCTCCCCACTAACCTCCCCACTAACCTCCCCACTACCTTCCCCACTAACCTCCCCTCTAACCTCCGCCTCTAACCTCCCCACTAACCTCCCCACTAACCTCCCCACTAACCTCCCCACTATACTCCCCCACTAAACTCCCCACTAACCTCCCCACTAACCTCCCCACTAACCTCCCCATTAACCTCCCCACTAACCTCCCCACTAACCTCCCCACTAACCTCCCCATTAACCTCCCCACTAACCTCCCCACTAACCTTCCCACTAACCTCCCCACTAACCTCCCCACTAACCTCCCCACTAACCTCCCCACTAACCTCCCACTAACCTCCCCACTAACCTCCCCACTAACCTCCCCACTAACCTCCCCTCTAACCTCCCACTAACCTCCCCACTAACCTCCCCACTAACCTCCCCACTAACCTCCCCGCTAACCTCCCCACTAATCTTCCCACTAACCTCCCCTCTAACCTCCCCACTAACCTCCCCACTAACCCTCCCACTAACCTCCCCACTAACCTCCCCACTAACCTCCCCACTAACCTCCCCACTAACCTCCCCACTAATCTCCCTACTAACCTCCCCACTAACCTCCCCACTAACCTCTCCACTAACCTCCCCACTAACCTCCCCCTAACTTCCCCACTAATCTCCCCTTCCCCACCAACCTCCCCTCCCCACCCCACCAATCCTCGAAGACCACCCCCCCCCCCCCCCCCCATCAGCACCTTCCCCTCCCCAGGATCCTCCCCAGAGGTCAGGGGAGAGAAACACTAAGCTCTCTAAGACGCAGTGACAATGGTAATATTGGTCTCCCAGAAGAAGACACAGAGGAACCACCCCAACCATCTCCCCAACCACCCCCACCCCATCTCCCAATAACCCCCTTCCTCCCTCACCCATTCCTCCCCTCTTCCACCTCATTCCCCCCATTTATCCCACTTTCTATCACCCCCTCTCCATTCTTCAGTTATCCTTCCCACAGGTAGAATATACAGAAGGAAAGAGGGATAAATCCCCCAGGGGTGCCAAATCCCCCCCAGGGCGCCAAATCCCCGCCGCCAGAATCTCAAGTCCGCCAAAATCCCGCTAGAAATATTGGCGGCGGCATGGCGGGAGCAGTGCAGGGATTACTGCCTCATTACCGCCTTCCTACAAACAAGGATCAAGTTGTCCGTTTCCCCTCTGCCCCGTCACTGCTCCTTTACCTTCACGCCCGTGTGGGCGTGCACACGGGCGTGCGGGCGCCCACATGCATGGGGGTCCACACGGGCGTGTGGCCGCATGGAAGTCCACATACGCCCTCCCAGGAGGATTATGTACGCCCATATAACTCACCACCCTGCAAAGCCCGCCCATATTTCCTGCCTATACTTCCCGCCCATATTTCCCGCCCATACTTCCCGCCCATATTTCCCGCCTATACTTCCCGCCCATATTTCCCGCCCATACTTCCCGCCCATATTCCCCTCGCATATTTCCCGCCCATATTTCCCGCCAGTTTTTCCCGCAGTTTTTTCCCGCAAATTTTTACCTGCTAGTTTTCCCCGCTATTTTTCACCAGCTATTTTCCCGCCAATTTTCACCTGCTATTTTCCTCGCCAATTTTCACCTGCTAGTTTCCTCGCCAATTTTCACCTGCTAGTTTCCTCGTCACCTACAGATATACCTCGCTTCTACCCCGTCCGCTGCCGCCCCCCGGAGCCCCCTATCCTGCAACCCCCACCCTGGCAGCCCCCTACCCTTGCAGCCCCTACCATCGCAGCCCCCTACTTCCGCAGCCGCCTACACTCAGCCCCCTACTTCCGCAGCCGCCTACACTCACAGCCCCCTACCCTAGCAGCCCCCCGCCCTCGCCGCCCCTACCCACGCAGTCCTCTACCCCGGCAGCCCATTACTCCCTGCAGCCCCCTACCCTCGCAGCCCCCTGCCCTAGCAGCCCCCTGCCCTGACATGTTCTCGTTCATGGTCATGTCATTTTTATTATTATTATTATATATATTATTATTATTATTATTATTATTATTATTAGGTTATCATCATTGCTTGTATGAGGAGGCTTGTGCCAGTTCCTGGGATCAAGAGCCCCTACTGAATGCCATAAAAGACAAATGGAAAAAGAGAGTAAGAAGATAAAAAAAAAAACCAGCCCGCGTTTTAGAGGTTTTGTCAGGTTTAAATTCTGCCGTCGACTCACTCAGCAATGTAATCCTTTCTCAGCAATGTAATCCTTACCTCAGCAGTGTAATCCTTGTCTCAGGCAACGTCATCCTTGTCTGGGTAATGTAATCCCTGTCTGGGATACCGTCATCCTTGTAATGTAATCCGTATATAACGAAGTGGAAGTGACCACCGGTGAAGTCTGGCGGGTTTTACTGGGGGGGTTTATAGGGCGAGTGACGGCTTGTACCGTATGCTGCCCTTATAGCTTTCCAGGTGTGGTGACGACTTTGGCCTTAGTCCGGCCGTCTGGTCTCTGCTTATTACGTTCGTTTCTCGACGTTTTCTCTGCTTACAACGTTGGTTTCTTGACGTTTTACTGGTCTTAAGAATGTAAGTTGGTGTGTGTGTGAGTGTGTGTGTGTATTTGTGTATTGCTTTTGTATTTTGCTTCCTGTTGAGGGTTTATAGGGCAGGTGACAGCTTGCACCGTAATGCAGCCCTTGTAAACCCACCACGTGAAGAACGATACACTATAATGCATGGTAACACACTGTAAACACACACACACATACACAAGATTTCCCCTTCAGGGACGGGAAATCCTGTGTCACAAACCTACTGGATTCTAGAACAAGGTGACAACAGTAAGACAAGAGAGAGAAGGATGGGTAGATTGCATTTTCTTGGACTGTAAAAGGGCATTTGACACAGTTTCACACCAAGAGATTGGTACAAAAGCTGGAGGACCAGACAGGGATAACAGGGAAGGCACCACAATAAATCAGAGAATACCTGACAGGAAGACAACAGTGAGTCATGGTACATGACGAGGTGTCAAAGTGAGAGACTCTGACGAGCGGGGTTCCACAAGGGTCAGTCCTGGGACCAGTGCTGTTTCTGGTATAGTGAATGACATGACGGAAGGAATAGACTCAGAAGTGTCCCTGTTTGTAGATGATGTGAAGTTAATGAGGAGAATACAAGTGGATGAGGATCAGGCAGGAGTACAAAGGGATCTGGACAGTTTACAGGCCTGGTCCAGCAACTGGTTCCTGGAATTTAGCCCCACCAAATGCAAAATCATGAAGATCGGGGAAGGGCAAAGAAAAATCGCAGGCAGAGTACAGTCTTCGTGGCCAAAGACTGCAAACCTCACTCAAGGTAAAGGATCTTGGGGTGAGTATAATACGGAATACATATCCTGGGGGGCACATCAAACCCAAAAAACTGCTGCAGCAATCCCTGGCAAACCTC
>NW_026464595.1:0-7500 GCF_026875155.1 Cherax quadricarinatus
TTTCTTTGTTGACTTTTGGATAGAGGTCAGGAATTGATGGGTTTATGAATCTCTTAGAGACTTCAGGGTTGCTGCCCGTTCCCACAGTTTTCCCCCTTCAGATAAAAAACATTCTCAAGAAGTAACTGTTAAATGGGAAGTTGCTGAGGCTGCTGCTGTAGTGAAGCCACATTCCTATAAAGCCAAAAGGGGGATCGAACCCAAAGGGCAAGGGTTCATCAGCCCTTAAGAAACAACCCTCTAGTGGAAAGTAAAATGATTCTTTTTTCCCTGTTGTCATTTGGGGGTGTTAGGGCCCATAAACGTCCAGATTGCCTTCTAAAAAGGGCCAAAAAAAGTTGGAGATTTTTTAAAAAGATTAATGATCAAGCACCCTTCTGTTCAGGAACATTAAGGGATTTAATGTTCTCCTTTTTTACGGACAGGGATGCCTGTATTCATTTCTGTAGCTTTTCCAAACCCTTTAAAGAAACTCAACCCTCTGCTATACTTTCAGACTATTTGGGCCGTACGGACACTTTTCCTACACCCGTTGTTACATTACTAAATGGTTACGGTTGGTCTGAACCCGTACTAGCTCCCATCACTTTTTGCTCCGTACTAATAGGAAAGGTTTAAAAGGTCCCCTTCTTCCTTCTGAGGTTGCCTTTTCAGCCCCAAAAGTGGCATAATGTTTCAGTCCTCTTCCTGTAGGCGAGAAGCCCCTCGAAAGTTCAGCTGAGACGTGTCTGGGTATTATGTGGGATTAAAAAACCCGTGATGCACCTCGAAAACAAAAAAAAAAAAAAAAAGGTAGGATCACCGGTTTCCACTTTTTTAGATGAAAGTGAAAATATCGCCCCCGTTTACCATAAATGTTTTGGGACTAGGGCTCAGAAAAAACCCCAGGCTTCTCCTACTTTTCCCCCTTCGAAGGACTTTTGTCAATTTAAAACGTAATTGCCCTTTCTTAAAGAATTGCCATAAGGGCCGCTAAAAAAAATTTAAAGTTATCCAAAGGAAAAACTTTTCATAAAAATTTTTAAATATATAAAAAGGTATTTTGTAAAAGGGCGTATTCAAAAAAAAATTCAGATGAGATAAAACATTCCAACTAGTTTTTCCAAGTCAATGCAGAGAGACTTTTTCTTAAAATGGCTCTGCCTCCCCAGTGGCCGGGCTTTTTCTGCATCGTAAAACCTTAAAAAAAAATTTTGGGGAAAACCTTTTTTTGGGAAAAAATTCCCAGATGTAAACAACCCTATTGGGGATCGTGTAAAAGTTTTGCCCCGGGCCCCCTTCCGAGGTACCAGGCAAATCCCTTTGGGAAAAATTTTTGCCGTTTTTAGGGTTTCCCTTTTTTAAAAGGGATTTAGCTATTGACTGTTGGCCTTTTCCCCAACTTTCTTTGGGGGGACATAGTTATATTTTAAACATTATTTGGGTTTATCCCTTCGTTTTCCCTGAAGCCTTTTCCCTTAAAAAACCAATAACTACTACAGAGGGGGCTAAAGCCCTTTTGTCCATTTTCTCCAGAGGGGGTTTCCCTAGAGAAATTTTGTCGGGCCCGTGGGACACATTTCCTTCTGATTTTAATCCCAACATCTTCCCCAACTTCTAGGAGGTGAACCTCTTTTTCACAACACCCTACCCATCCCAGCTGAAATTGGGGAGGATTGAGCGAAAGCATTTTTTTTCTCGGGTTTCTTTTTAAGGAAATTTTGTTTCCCTTAAACCTAAGGAGTGGCGGGGGGGGGGGTTAAACTACCCTGTGCTTTTTTTTCCCCAATGAGGGGTTCCCAGGGGACTTTTTTGGGTTTTACCTTTTGAACTTTTTTCAAAGGTAAAAGGGGCCAAAAAGCCCATTGTCCATCCTTAAATGCCTTATGGACTAATGGGGAAGGTAAATGCTGAGGTTCAGTCTTTTTATAGTTTCTCCTTGACCTTAGATCCAAACTTGAGGGAGCCCTCTGACATATTTTTCCGAAAAACTTAAGCTTTCAGGGACCAATAAAAAACGTATTTGATTCAAAAAGTGGGAGAAGAAGTTTTAAAATGGGGGGAGGGAAGTTCTGGTCCCTTTTGCCTATAAAGTAAAAAAATTAGTAGCAGGGAAAAGGGGCCTAAAAAGTTTTAAAAAAAATTTTGGGGGAAAAGTTGACTACCTCATGGAAGTCGGGGGAAAATTAAGCTTTTATCACTTAAACCCACCCTTTAAAGGGAAATTTTCCCAGAAGAAATTGGGGAAACTGCCCCTTTAATACCTTTAAATTTTTTTTTCCCACGAACTTGATAAAAACAAGGGAAAAATTGAAGTGTGTGTAATTGACACCTTAACTTAGACTAGGGTTTGGAAAAACCCTTCATGCCTTGGTAACTCTTGCCATGGGGGCGCAAAAAAATTTAAAAATTAATGAATTTTGGATGACCAAAAAGGGGGACTTAAAATTTACTTAAATGTGGAGTAATTTTTTTCAGACGTCTTTTTTTGTATTCCGGGGTGTTACCTCCACGGTTTTCCCCAAAAGATTGCCCTTAGTGACAAAACAAATCCAAATAAACCGGAAATTATCCCATTCCATTTTCACCTTGGGGGATTTTTTTTTGGGCCCGGGGGGTAAAACAAATTTTTTAAAAACTAAGATTTTTTAACCCTTCAGTATCTTCATATTGTTCACCAGCCCGTATGGTTAAGAAGGAGGTTTTTTCATTTAGACTTTTTCTATTTACTTCAGAGGCCTTATGCTATAACTCGGTGGGATGCTAGCCTATTTCCCCTTTTTTGGTTTTTGTTTTACACAAAAATTTTTGACGCTTCCTTCTTTTCAGGATTTATATTGCGGGAGGCTATCATCCCGTAATGTTTGATCCTTTTTCTAAGCAGTCAACCCCTTTTTCCCACCAAACCCCCAAGGGAATTTATTTTCAATTTAGAAATATGCCATTGGTTTGGTAACTGCCCGTGCCTACCTAAGTGGACTGTTTAGAAAAGGGCTTGGGTTTAAAATCAAAATGTTTCCGTTTATTTTTTATTTAAAATTTCGTAATGACTTACGTGGGGCGAACATAAACCAAAAAGATAACATCAGTTTTTTGGGAGGTTTTCGCTCAAAAGGCCTCACTGCCAAGCCGAAGAAAATTTTCTTCTTTGGGTATAACAAGATTGATATTTTGGCTGTTTTCTTTCTAAAAACTCTCCCGCACCCCTCCCCCTAAAAATTTAAAGCTTTATTAGAATTTAAATTTCCCCCAAAAACCAAAAAAGGGTCATGCGGGTTTTTTCTTGGTTCTTAAATTTTTTTGCACGGTTTTAAACCCGAACCTTACTGAAAACTTTCAGGCATCTTATCCCATTCCTTTTAAAAAATCGTGAAGGAACCCCTCTTGAAATTTCCCAAAGTAGCCGGGAAAAATTTTAAAAAGAAATTAAAAACATTTTCGAAAGACCCTATAAAAATTTTTCCGATTTTAATTTTAAAAAAAATTTTTCTTTTTAAAAATGTTTCCTCCAAAACTGGCTTTGGTGAAATGTTAACAAAACCTTTTTGGTTTTCTCCCTTTCCCCGTATGCTTCCAAGTGGAAACCCCCTCCCGCCCGAAAAGAATACCCCACCATAGAAAAGGAATGTTTAGCCCTTTTTGTGGGGTAAACTCCAAACTTTAAATTTTTTTTTGTGGGAAAAAAAAAATTCATTTTAGAAAACGGACCACAAACCTTTTATATAAACCCAGAAAAATTTTAAGGGAAACCAAATAATTTAAAAATTTTAAGGGAACCAACAGCCCCCTCTTGAATTTGGGCATTGGCCCCTCCAGGCTTTTTAAATTCCAAAATTGTGTTATCAATGGGTTTTTTCCTTTATTTTTTCTGAACTGGTTAAGTCGTGCAGTAGAAGATTTCTTGCCCCTTTCGCGACTTCCACTGTTAGAACTTTTTCCTCACCTATCTTCTTATACTCTTGACTAATAAGTCTTTGGGATGGGGGAGTGTGAGGGAAAAAAGTTCAAAAGATAGGAGTAGGGGAGGGAAAATATATAGTAAAAATAGTTTCATTTTCCCGGCCCATTGTTTTTAATTAGGTTTGAGTAAGTCCAGTCCCCCTATTCCCCCCTTTTTTCCCCCCCCCCTAAAATTTTAATTTGAGGGGCCCGGCTGCCCTTTTTTAAAAATTGGGGGCGTTTTGTCCCACTATCCCTTCCCTTTCCCCTTCCCCCCCCCCAAAAAAGGGGGACGGGGTGGGGCCCCCTGGTCAAAAAAGTAAATCCCCTCGACTCACAGCTCCCCCAAAACCCACTCTTTGGGTGACAGAGAGGGGCCCCCTGTCAATAAAAGAGAAAAAAACTGAAGGGGCGGACTAAAAAGTCCTGGAAAACCTTTTCATATTTGGGTTTATTGCCGTGCACTTGTATGAAGAATCAGGACATAACCCCTCTCATTTCAGCGGGCAAGGAAAACCCGAAAACTCCTGTCATCGGGGAAAAATTTTTTTACAGCCACTTGAACGGCCAGGGGTTTTTTAACCAACACCTGCGACCCCCCCCCCCCCATCATCACAACGGCTTTCGATTTCAACAAAACAGTGGGCACCAAAAACCAGACCAAACCCCAAATTTTTTAAAAAAACCCTTTTAATTCAGTTATTTTATTTTTCATTTTTTTATTTTCTTTAAAATAGGATTTAAAATTTCCCTATTTAAGTGTTTTAAAATTTTTTATGTTTAAAATAAAAAAGTATTTTTTGTTTGTCTGTTTTTTATTTCTTTTTTATTCATTATTTCCCGAGGAGGAGCCAGCTTTGGTAATACTGTCTGAAGTTGTTACAGAGCTGAGTAAGCCTTCACAATGTCTGTCTCCTTTTTTAAAGATTGGGACTACATTTGCTGTCTTCCATGCCTCAGGCAATCTCCCTGTTTCGATAGATGTATTGAATATTGTTGTTAGGGGTACACATAGCACCTCTGCTCCCTCTCTCAATACCCATGGGGAGATGTTATCTGGCCCCATTGCCTTTGAGGTATCTAGCTCACTCAGAAGCCTCTTCACTTCTTCCTCGGTTGTGTGCACTGTGTCCAGCACATGGTGGTGTGCCCCACCTCTCCGTCTTTCTGGAGCCCCTTCTGTCTCCTCTGTGAACACTTCTTTGAATCTCTTGTTGAGTTCCTCACATACTTCACGGTCATTTCTTGTTGTCTCTCCCCCTTCTTTCCTTAGCCTGATTACCTGGTCCTTGACTGTTGTTTTCCTCCTGATGTGGCTGTACAACAGTTTCGGGTCAGATTTGGCTTTCGCTGCTGTGTCATTTCATATTGTCTTTGGGCCTTCCCTTCTTATCTGTGCATATTCGTTTCTGGCTCTACGACTGCTCTCCTTATTCTCCTGGGTCCTTTGCCTTCTATATTTCTTCCATTCCCTAGCACACTTGGTTTTTGCCTCCTTGCACCTTTGGGTAAACCTTTGGGCTCATCCTGGCTTTTTCATTATTCCTGTTACCTTGGGGTACAAACCTCTCCTCAGCCTCCTTGCATTTTGTTGCTACATATTCCATCATCTCATTAACTGGCTTCCCTGCCATTTCTCTCTCCCACTGAACCCCGTTCAGGAAGTTCCTCATTCCTGTGTAGTCTCCTTTCTTGTAGTTTGGCTTCATTCGTCCTGGCCTTCCTGCTTCTCCCTCCACTTGTAGCTCTACTGTGTATTCGAAGCTTAAAACCACATGTTCACTGGCCCAAGGGGTCTTTTCATATGTGATGTCCTCGATATCTGCACTACTCAAAGTGAATACTAAGTCCAGCCTTGCTGGTTCATCCTCTCCTCTCTCTCTTGTAGTGTCCCTTACGTGTTGGTACATGAAGTTTTCCAGTATCACCTCCATCATCTTAGCCCTCCATGTATCTTGGCCCCCATGCGGGTCCAAGTTCTCCCAATCGATCTCCTTGTGGTTAAAGTCACCCATGATCAGGAGCTTTGTGTGTGTGTGTGTGTGTGTGTGTGTGTGTGTGTGTGTGTGTGTGTGTGTGTGTGTGTGTGTATGTGTGTGTATATGTGTGTGTGTGTGTGTGTGTGTGTGTGTGTGTGTGTTGACGCAGTGGGAAAGTGGATAGATTTTCTTTGGGAAAATCCTTTTAATTAGTCAATTAAATTATTTATATTTATACAAGAAAGGAAACTCAAAACAGTTTTCTTCTATGGAAAAAAAAAGAGACGACGATACAGTATAAAAATGAGCAGGTTTAAAAAGACTCTTAAAACTCTGCTGTAGGTAGATGTAGAGACTCTCAACCCTGCTGTCACCTTGTTATTCGCCACGACTCACAACGACCCACGCCACGACTCACAACGACCCACGCCACGACTCACAACGACCCATGCCACTACTCACAACGACCCACGCCACGACTCACAACGACCCACGCCACGACTCACAACGACCCACGCCACGACTCACAACGACCCACGCCACGACTCGCAACGACCCATGCCACGACTCACAACGACCCACGCCACAACTCACAACGACACATTCCACGACTCACAACGACCCACGCCAAGACTCACAACGACCCACGCCACGACTCACAACGACCCACGCCACGACTCACAACGACCCACGCCACGACTCACAACGACCCACGCCACGAATCATAACGACCCACGCCACGACTCACAACGACCACCTAAGAGAGCTGCGGAAATAAATGCATTTCGAATTATTTACTGCTTAATTCAACTTTATTTATTATTTTTTATTTAAAAAATAGACGAGTTCATGCATATAAATAAGTCAAGAACAGCTGAAGTCAAGGACAGGTGAGATCAAGAACAGGTGAGATCAAGAACAGCTGAGATCAAGAGCAACTGAGGTCAAGGACAGGTGAGATCAAGGACAAGTGAGATCAAGGACAGGTGAGGTCAAGGACAGGTGAGGTCAAGGACAGGTGAGGTCAAGGACAGGTGAGATCAAGGACAGCTGAGGTCAAGGACAGGTGAGATCAAGGACAGGTGAGATCAAGGACAGGTGAGATCAAGGACAGGTGAGATCAAGGACAGGTGAGGTCAAGAACAGCTGAGATCAAGAGCAACTATGGTCAAAAACAGGTAAGCTTAATGAGAACCTTAAATATATGAACATTACAACTTATAATTAGAAAAATAATAAGTAGAAATTCTTCGCTCGCCATCCCCTAACCCACCGTGGTATGTCTGCACGTGTATGAGAAATATTTACGTGTACCATCCCTGTATCGATGTTTTGCTGACATATTACGGAACGGGTGGGATTCGAATCCATAGCAAGTGAGTCCTAACACTGTTATTACGATTTCGTGAGTTTTGCTTGGTGCTTTTAATGCTGCGCCGCCGTTATTGACAATTTTGTACAACTGTTGCGCAAGGGAAGGAGGACCGGCGCCATATTTACAGCTGTATGAACGGGGCCCTCCTGTATTTTCTCTGGACACAGTGTTTAGCTGTCACTACTTCTTTTTCGGATGATGAGATCAGGATAACATAGCAGAAGGCTC
>NW_026464596.1:0-13597 GCF_026875155.1 Cherax quadricarinatus
CTCCTTTACCCTCCTTGCAACTTCTGCCACATTGCCCCCTATCCCCCCTGTCATACCCCTTTTTTCAAACCCAAAAAAAATGCCACAAAGCCTCTTTACCCTTATCAAAACTTTTATTATATTTTTCACTGAAAACCCCGGGTCCACACACCCCCTCCCTTTTCCCAAAAAGCCTCCTTGTTCATCGCTATCTATTCTCCGTCTTACTCTTAAAATTTTTTAAAATTATAACTCTCCAAAAACACTTTACCAGGTCCCCTCAACAGACTTACCCCCCCTATAATTTTTCACTCTCTTTTCCCCCCCTTTTTGCCTTTATACAAAGGAACTATGTGCTCTCGCCAATCCTGGTACCTTACCCTTTTTCCTACATTTTTTAAAAATTTATTGCACCAACCACTCCAAAACTAATCCCCCCCCTTTTTAAACATTTCATATATTATTATATAAAATTTTATATATATATTTTTATTATATATTTATAATATATATATATTTTTTAAAAAATTTATATATGCATGCTGAATATTAAAACTGGTAAATTGCAAGAATCTTTTAAAAAATTAAAGCCCCTTTCAAAAAATTTTTCTCTTAAATTTAAAAAGATATTTTTTTTCATTATTTTTAATGTAAAAATTTTTAGTTTTGCGCAAAAGAATCTTAAAAACTTAAAACCCTTTATTAAAACAAAAACAATTATTTTACCCTAACCCAATAAATATTTTTTAATTTTGTTTACAGTAATTTAATACAATCAAACCGGTGAAATATTTTTTTTTTGATGGTTCAGAATTTTTTGCATAATTTATTGATACACAAATTTTCGCTTGCCCTATATGGCAAAGGATGAGCTATTTAAGCCAAGATCGCATGTTCTGCCTATTCGGCATGCCCAAACACTAATATAAAATATTATATATATTATTATATATATATATAAAAAATTATATATATTTATATATATATATATAATATTTTTATATACAGTGGACCCCCGCAGGGCGACCTTTAACCCGTGCAAGGGGCGGCGCTATGCGAAATTTTCGATGCGAATGAATTTTCCCCAAAAAAATAAGGGAAATCAAATTAATCCGTGCAAAAAACCCAAAAGTCTAAAAAAAAAAAATGTTCCCCACTGAAATATCATTTTCCCACCACAAAAGAAGGAACATGCACTAGAGAGTAGTACATGCACAGTAATTTTGTGCATGTAAACTTACTAAATAAAGAAAAAATGCACTTACCTTTTTTGAAGATGCAGCAAATGATGAGAACTGTGTCCGGGGAGTCCCTTTTTTCCCTCCTGAGTACTTAGGTCCTGTTTGCATTTTTTTCCCAAAAGGCCTTATCACATGTGTACCCACTACGATTCTTAAAATCTCTCAAACAACCTTTGCGGGCTTTAAATTCACCAATATCACTAGCCGGCATTTTTCCCCTGTTCACCTGGGTGTTACGACGGTTTGGGGGTTGCATCCTGGGAGACAAGTTTAAAGGACCCCAAGGAAATAATTTAGACAGTTTCGTGACACTGTTTTTTGGGTTTCTGGGGGGAAAATCCCTGGGTTAATTGTTTTTTGGGTTTTTCTCAAAAAGCCACACCAACAACGGTGGTCCCAGCAGCAGCAGCAGACTGCGGTGGTACAGCAGCAACAGACGATCCCGCAGCAGCTGAGGGTGGTCAGCAGCAACAGACGATCTACACAGAAACAGACAAATTTACAGCAGCAGCGGGAAAAGCTACAGCAGCACAGCACAACGAGCTACAGCAGCAGCACAGCTGAGGGTGGTACACAGCAACAGCGATGCTAAGCAGAACAGACGTTTTAACAGCCCAGACGATGCTACAGCGAAACTGAGAGTTACGCAGCACAGACGATGCTACAGCAGCAGCAGCAGAGACGAGCTACAGCAGCAGCACAGCTGACGGTGGTACAGCAGAAAACAGACGATGCACACAGCAACAGCGATGCTACAGCACAGAACGTCACGCACAGCAGACGATGCTACAGCCGCAGACGATGCTACAGCGCACAGCATGCTACAAAAAAGGCAACGATGCTACAGCAGCAAGAGCTACAGCACAGCAGACGATGCACAGCGCGCGATTGAAAGCAGAAAGACGATGCTACAGCAGCACAGACGATGCTACAGCAGCAAAAAGCAATGCTACGCAGCAGCAGACGATGCTACAGCAGCAGCGCAGTGCGGTGGCAGCAGCAGCGCTGACAGTGCAGCAGCAGCTGACATGCAGCAGCAGGACGGTGGTCAGAGCGCCACGTCCCCAATAGTAGCGATGGTTGATTGGGGTTTATTATAAAACCTGGCCCAGCTGGGAGAACGCCCCACTTTCTACTTATCAATTTTTTTTCATTCTTGTAATCTCACCCTTTGCTGTAGGGTTGGCATAAAAAGTTTCGGGGGCCCCTGGTCACTTATTTTCCAGAAAAAAATCCCCCAAAAAACACTGTAAAAATCGAAATGTTCCCGTTTGTATGTTGGATGTTCCGGGGAGGCGGGTGGTAAACAAGGGCCACCGGCGGAACATGTGAGCGGGGCTCAGGCCGCACTTTGGGACGCGTCTGGACAAAAGGGCGGTGACGGGTTTTTTTGGGGGGGTTTGCGAGGCAAAATTTTGCGATCAAAGGTCCGGTATGGGGTTTTGTCGGTATCGATCCCCGGTATGGGGGCCCACTGAATATACAGTGGCCCCTTCGCATGCGTATTAACCCTTTGAGGGTTTAGCCATACTAGTACGGTTTACGCCCAGGGTTTTTTGACGTACTGTTGCCTAAATTCTAGCTCCCTAAAATCTAGTGGGGAAAGCTGGTAGGCCCCATATGAAAGAATGGGTCTATGTGGCATGTCATGCAAAAAAAACCCTGAGCACACAGTGCATAATGAAAAAAAAAAAATTTTGCAGTTTTTTTGGAATAAAACAGCAATTTTGCATGTATTTTGTATGGTATTTATTGTTGTTTCTAGTTTTTTTGGGTTTTTCATTTTATAAATGGAAGGCTATCAAAGAAATTGAATGATTTTGACTGGTTTTACAAAAAAAATACCTTAAATTGAGATAAAAGTAGCAGAAAGGGTCGATTTTTACCAAAGTTCAAAAAAAAACAAATCATCCCAAAGTTTCCCAATACACGTAACTAGTGATTAAACAGTCTTTGCAAGTGCGCCAAATGATTTATCTTTTTTTTACACTAAGCAGTAGTCTGAAACAGAAAATTTCTATTTTTTTTGAGAATAAAAATTCAAAGTGGAAAGCAAAGAATGTGAGAGGGGCCCTTGAGACGGGGACAATGAACAGAGGAAATGTCATTTAGTGCCGGAATGTATTTTTTGTTTGTTTGGACCCTATTCGGAAATTTTGGCATTTTTTGAAATTTGTGTGAAATTGGAAAAATTTGGTAATTCTGACCACTGTACTGGAATTTTAAATGGTAAATGGGTGGTTTCTTGCCTCATTCAATAGAAAAAGGAGTTCTAGCGAAATTTCATGTTTTTTGTCGCTGTACAGGGGAAAATTGGGCCCGAAAAGGGGGCCCAAAGGGGGAAAAAATTTTGATGCTCAAAAAACGTGAGCCCGCAAACTTCGCAGAGCATAATTCCATAAGTTTTCCATCAAATTTCATAATTTTGGTGCCTTATGATGGGGAAAAAATATTCCTATTTTTCATAAAAAAAAAAATTATTATTTTTTTAAATTTGGGCCGCCCCTAGAACGAGTCTCGGAGGGGCCTGTCGCCCTCAAAGGGTTAATCCATTCCTAGAGCTCTTTGCTATGCGAAATTTCATTATCGAATTTGGTTCCCCTTAAGAAAAAATGGAAATCAAATTAATCCTTAAAAACCCCCAAAAGTATGAAAAAAAAAAAATTTACCAATAAATTTTTATTTTTAATACACACAAATGAAGAAGACATGCACATTAATGACATTACCCTTTTTTGAAATCGGGGGTTGATGGGATGGGGGGGAGGGAGAGTTTGATTGGGCAGTATTTGAAGGGGAACCCCCCCATTAGGACTTGAGTGTCAAGTCCTTTTTCCCGGGGTTTTTCCCCTTTTTTTTTTAATGCCACAGGGCCAGCTTTGGGCACTGGCTCTGTCGCCAACATATCTGTCCATAGGCCTGTACCTCTCATTCCATTTTGAAATTCCTAGTGTTTCACAACACGCCAGTGTAATAGTCACCCATGGGTTGCAATAGCTGTGTGAGGGTGATTTTCATCAAAAAAAATTTGCACTTTAAACCACATTGCAAACATTCCTTTTCTTTGAAGTAGCAAAATTCTTCAATTTCTCTATCCCTCCCCCAAGCAGTTTCCTCAGGGTGGCCTTTTGTTTAAGATGATCTAGCACTCATCAGTGGTTAGTTCTTCATTGTCCTCCTCCCTAAATCTTACCATCCTCCCCCTAACCTCACCAATATGACATAGTTCCCGGGATTTTTTTCCCGTTTACCGGGTGTTAGTCAACTGTTTGGGTCGCATCCTGGGGGAAAGATTAAGGACCCCAAAGGGGAAAAAGTTTCGTCCCCGATGATGCACTGACTTTCTTGGGGTTAACCCGGGGGGGCTAACCCCCCGGCGTTAATGTTTCTCGATAATTGTTTCAGTTAAGCCACACAACAACACACTCTCCACATCTTGAGTAAAACAGTGATGGTGGGGCAGCAACAACAAAAGCTGACTGGGGCAGCAACGCTGACCATGGTGCGGGGAACAGCTGACCATGGGCAGCAGGCTGTAGTGCAGCAACAGTGACCATGGTGCAGCAGCGCTGTGGGCAGCGCAGCTGTAGTGCAGCAGCAGCTGTGGTGCAAACAACACTACCATGGTGCAGAGCAGCGTGGTGCAGCAACGTGACCATGGTGCAGCGCACTGTGTTGCAGCAACAGCTGAATGGTCCAGCAAAATGACCATGGTGCAGCGCAGCACTGTTGTACAATAGTATTTTTCACCATTTTTACCACGGGTTGGCACTAGAATTTCTTTGGCCATGGTGGCTTATTTAGCAGTTACAAGCAAATTAAAAAAATGGATTAAAAAATGTATCGAATTATGCATGCAACCCGGGAAAGAGGGTTGTAAACAATGACCAAGGCAGGGGCTCAGGCTGGACGCACAGGTTTCATGATGGTCATGTTTAGAAACAGTGTGGGGTGAAAGCAGCTGACCATGGTCGCGCAGCTGACTGATCCCTAACAGCTGGGCTGGTCCGCAACAGCTAAACATGGTGCAGAGCGCTGCTGATCCCGCAACAGCTGACGGTCAGCAAAAGCTGATTTTGGTGCAGCAGCACTGACTGATAGCAACAGCTGCTGGTCCCCGCAAAGCGACCCGGTCGCAACATGACATGGTGCGCGCCGGAATCCAGAACAGCTGACTGGTCCCGCAACAGTGACCGTGGTGCAGCGCAGTGACTGTGGTATGTAATTTTCTACCCTTTTACCACAGGGGGTTTGATAAAGCTTTTGGGGGCCCCTGGTATTTTTTTGCAGAGAAAACACCAAAAAAAGCTGTAATAAAACAAATGTTCCGATTTTATGCTTGGATGTTACGTGGAGGCTGGCTTGTAAACAATGCCCCCGGGAAAATGTGGGCTCTTCAGGCCGCACATTAGCGGGTCTCGGACCCAAAAGCTTGAACGAGTTTTTTAGCGGTTTTGCGAAGGCAAAATTTTTTGCAAAAAAATGTAGGTATGGGATTTTCGTTTGTGTGCCAACGTATGCGGGGTCCCTGAAAATGCTGTGGTGTCTGTGAAGTGTGGGGCCAAACTGTAAAATGGGTAGAAATATCCCTATTACCAGGGGGAAAAATATTTAACCTTTTAATTTTGCAAGCCATTTTTTTAAAAAGTCTTCTGGTCGAAGTGTGGGAGGTGTATGGATAGGAGGCAGGTTCTGGAAGCAGTTAAGAGTTTTTATGAGGATTAGGCCCCAAGTTTGATATGTAGGAAAGAGGGAATTATTTCCCCTAAAAGTAGGCCTGGGAAAAAGGTGTGGTTGTCACCATGGGTTTTTCAATATTTTATAGATGAGGTTGTAAGAGAAGATGCCCAAAGGGGTTTTTGGGAAGAGGGTAAGTTAAAAGTAAAGAATCAAACATAAAGTGGGAGTTTCACAGTTGCTTTTTGCTGATGCACTGTGCTCTTGGGGGGATTTGAAAAGAAGCTGCAGAGGTTGGTGGATGAAATTTTGGGAGGGTAGTAAAAAAAGAAAATTAAAAATCAAATAGGAAAGATAAATTTTAAAAGGATAAGAAAAAGTTAGGTGATGAAAGATTGGATATCAGATTGGGGGGGGAAAAAAACTGAAAGATGTGAAGTATTCAGATATTTGAGAGTGGGGTGTGTCAGTGATGGGTCTATGAAGATGAGGTGAATCATAGAATTGATGAAAGGAAAAAAGGGTGGCGGTGGGGAATTAGGCGTCTATGGGGACAAAGAGCTTTGCCCCTTGGAAACAAGAGAGGAAAGTAGACAGTATAGTTTTTAAACCAAAGTTTTATAGGGGGTGAAGCAGGGTGTGAATGTTCCCGCGAGGAGAAGGCTGGAGGCATGGAATGTCCCAAATCTGAGGGGGAATGTGTGTTTTGAATTAATCAGGAATTCGTAGTTTGGAAAGTTAGTAGGAGGTGTATGATTGCCGAAATGTTGTCCAGAGGCTGGGAGGGTTTTTGAGGTGGTTTTGGGCAATAGGAGAATGGAAAGAAAAAGAAGACTTCGGAGTGTAAAATCTGTTGTGGGGGGAAGGCAGGGTAGGGGGTTGGGCCTAGGAAGGTTGGAAGGAGGGGGAAAGGAGGTTTTGTGTGTGAGGGGCTTGGACTTTCCCGCAAAAATTTTCATGGCTATTTAATGGAAATGAATGGGACAAATGCTTTTTAATACTTGACTACTGTTGGAGTGTTAGCAAAGTAAATTTTGGGGGGATTTTAGGGAAAAAGGCAGGGCCCAAATTGAGTTCCCGCAGATGGGAAGAACAGTGTCACCTCTGAAGGAGGGGGGTTTAAAAGTTGCAGTTTTATAAATGCAGTGTAAGCACACCTCTGGCAAGACTTTATGGGGGAATGATGAAAGTTTTTTTTTTTCGGGGCCCCCCTGCCTTGGTGGGAATCAGCCCCATGTGTTAAAAAAAAAATTTTTGACAAATTTTGGGAAAAAAAATTATTTTTCTCATGAAAATGATAGAGAATTTTTTCCCGATGGTAATGGCACCAAAATTACGAAATTTTATAAAAAAAACTTTCGGAATTATGCTCCCACGAAATTAGCGATCTTGGCAACACATACGCATCGGTGATTTTGCCGACTTTGAGCCCTATTTTCGGCCAATTCTATTGATCCAGTCGACAAAACTCATAGCTATATTTCTTTAAAACTCCATTTTTCTATCAATTGAGTACAAAAAACTGCCCATTTACTGATGTCAACTACCCAATAAAGTGGTCAGAATTTGGTAATTTGGCCAATTTCATGCAAATTAAAAAAAATGACAATTTCAAAATAGGGTCTAGAATAAACAATGCAGACATTCTTGGAACTTAAATAACATATCTTCTGTTCATTAGTCATGTCTCCAGTCCTCTCTTATATTACTCTTCCTTTCTATTTTGATGTTTTATTCACACAAAAAATAGAAGATTTACTGTTATGAAGACTACTGCATTATTGTAGAAATGGTATAAATAATATCAGTACACAAGTGAAAGAATATTAGACTCCCCAGTTGACGTGTTGTGGACATGTGGTGTGATTTGCTTACTCTTGAACATTGGTAAAAATGAAACATTTGCATTATTTTGTGCTCATTTTCAAGATAGTTTTCCTCGTGAAACTAATCAAAATCATCTCCTTCTCTGTAATATGTTTCCCATTCTATCAAATGAGACCAAGAAAACGGGAATAAAACCATAAATACTATACAAAAAACAAAGAAAAGTCGGCATTTTAATCCAAAAACATGGTTGGAGTTTTTTTTTTCTCATTATGCACTGCGTGTGGCAGTTTTTTTTATACATTGCACACTGACCACACTGACCCATTCTCTCACATGTGGGCCTACCAGCTTTCTCCTGCTTGATTTGAAGCCGCTAGAATTATTTTTATTTATTTATTATCACACTGGCCGATTCCCACCAAGGCAGGGTGGCCCGAAAAAGAAAAACTTTCACCATCATTCACTCCATCACTGTCTTGCCAGAAGGGTGCTTTACACTACAGTTTTTAAACTGCAACATTAACACCCCTCCTTCAGAGTGTAGACACTGTACTTCCCATCTCCAGGACTCAAGTCCGGCCTGCCGGTTTCCCTGAACCCCTTCATAAATGTTACTTTGCTCACACTCCAACAGCACGTCAAGTATTAAAAACCATTTGTCTCCATTCACTATCAAACACGCTCACGCATGCCTGCTGTAAGTCCAAGCCCCTCGCACACAAAACCTCCTTTACCTCCTCCCTTCAACCTTTCCTAGGCTGACCCCTACCCTGCCTTCCTTCCACTACAGACTGATACGCTCTTGAAGTTATTCTGTTTCGCTCCATTCTCTCCACATGTCCGAACCACCTCAACAACCCTTCCTCAGCCCTCTGGACAACAGTTTTGGTAATCCCGCACCTCCTAACTTCCAAACTACGAATTCTCTGCATTATATTCACACCACACATTGCTCTCAGACATGACATCTCCACTGCCTCCAGCCTTCTCTTCGCTGCAACATTCATCACCCATGCTTCACACCCATATAAGAGCATTGGTAAAACTATACTCTCATACATTCCCCTCTTTGCCTCCAAGGACAAAGTTCTTTGTCTCCACAGACTCCTAAGTGCACCAATCACCCTTTTCCCCTCATCAATTCTATGATTCACCTCATCTTTCATAGACCCATCCGCTGACACATCCACTCCCAAATATCTGAATACATTCACCTCCTCCATACTCTCTCCCTCCAATCTGATATCCAATCTTTCATCACCTAATCTTTTTGTTATCCTCATAACCTTACTCTTTCCTGTATTCACTTTCAATTTTCTTCTTTTGCACACCCTACCAAATTCATCCACCAGTCTCTGCAACTTCTCTTCAGAATCTCCCAAGGAGCACAGTGTCATCAGCAAAGAGCAAACTGTGACAACTCCCACTTTATGTGTGATTCTTTATCTTTTAACTCCACGCCTCTTGCCAAGACCCTCGCATTTACTTCTCTTACAACCCTATCTATAAATATATTAAACAACCACGGTGACATCACACATCCTTGTCTAAGGCCTACTTTTACTGGGAAATAATTTCCCTCTTTCCTACATACTCTAACTTGAGCCTCACTATCCTCGTAAAAACTCTTCACTGCTTTCAGTAGCCTACCTCCTACACCATACACCTGCAACATCTGCCACATTGCCCCCCTATCCACCCTGTCATATGCCTTTTCCATATCCATAAATGCCACAAAGACCTCTTTAGCCTTATCTAAATACTGTTCACTTATATGTTTCACTGTAAACACCTGGTCCACACACCCCCTACCTTTCCTAAAGCCTCCTTGTTCATCTGCTATCCTATTCTCCGTCTTACTCTTAATTCTTTCAATAATAACTCTACCATAGACACTGCAAGGCTCCAGGCGGACATCAACCAAATCTTTCAGTGGGCTGCAGAAAACAATATGAAGTTCAACGATGAGAAATTTCAATTACTCAGATATGGTAAACATGAGGAAATTAAATCTTCATCAGAGTACAAAACAAATTCTGGCCACAAAATAGAGCGAAACACCAACGTCAAAGACCTGGGAGTGATTATGTCGGAGGATCTCACCTTCAAGGACCATAACATTGTATCAATCGCATCTGCTAGAAAAATGACAGGATGGATAATGAGAACCTTCAAAACTAGGGAGGCCAAGCCCATGATGACACTCTTCGGGTCACTTGTTCTATCTAGGCTGGAATATTGCTGCACTCTAACAGCACCTTTCAAGGCAGGTGAAATTGCCGACCTAGAAAATGTACAGAGAACTTTCCACGGCGCGCATAACGGAGATAAAACACCTCAATTACTGGGAGCGCTTGAGGTTTCTAAATCTGTATTCCTGGAACGCAGGAGGGAGAGATACATGATTATATACACCTGGAAAATCCTAGAGGGACTAGTACCGAACTTGCACACAAAAATCACTCACTACGAAAGCAAAAGACTTGGCAGACGATGCACCATCCCCCCAATGAAAAGCAGGGGTGTCACTAGCACGTTAAGAGACCATACAATAAGTGTCAGGGGCCCGAGACTGTTCAACTGCCTCCCAGCACACATAAGGGGGATTACCAACAGACCCCTGGCAGTCTTCAAGCTGGCACTGGACAAGCACCCTTTTAAAGGGTGTTCCTGCCCAGCGGTCTGGGGCCCTCGTCGTTGGTTTGCGGCACCCAGCAGAAAACACCCGGTTCATCAGGCGTGATTCCCCCGGGGAGGCCTGGCACAAAATGGGGCCGGGGGGGGCATTGCCCCCCCAAAACTCTCTCCGGGTAAACTCCGGAAAAATCCATACACTTTGCAAGGTATACTCAACAGACTTTTTCCCCCTAAAATTTTTTTGCACTCTCTTTTATCCCTTTGCCTTTATACAAAGGAACTTGAAAGCTCTTCCCAAATTTCCCTAGGTACCTTACCCTCTTCCTTTTAAATTTTTTTAAATTAATTGCGATAACCACCCCAAAAACTATTCCCCACCTCCCTTTTAACCCATTTCTATCTTTACCCCATCAACCCCGGTTTGCCTTACCCCCTTTCATTTTACCTATGCCTCAAAACTTCCCCCCACACTCACAACTGGCTCTTCCTCACTCCACAAGATTTTTGGTTCCTCCTTCCCCCCTATACACAAAATTTAACCGTTTCCCCTTTACTTCATAAAAACTTTTAAAAATTCCTCAAAATTTTCCCCTCCATTTTCCCCAATACCTCTAACTCTCCTTTTTAATAACTCTCCCCCCTTTTTTTTTTTAAACTGAAAAATCCATTTGTTCTTTTGGCTTTTTAAACCCTTGTTAATCTCACTCCAAAATTTTTTCTTATTTTCAACAAAATTTTTTGATAAATTCCCCCACTCTTTCTTTTTGCTTCTTTTTACATTGCTTCACCACTCTTTTAAACCTCTCTTTTTTTCTCCATATAAATTTTCCCTCCTTCCCATCACTTTTGAATTATTGAGAATATACAAGTCTGAAATACTGGCCCCTAAAAGAAGTATATATATGACCAAAAAGCCCAGGGGGTTTTAATTTTTAATGTCAGATCACTAAGAAAAACCCCAATGAGACCCCCAAAGGGAACTAGTCATTTCTCTAAATATCGGTTTGTTTTTTCATTTTTCTCATTGAAACTAGCCCAAAAAACCCTTTTGTTACATAATGTGGCCTAGTTTTTGTATGGTTGTGTAGCCATACATGGTTACACGGGGCCCTACGCAATTGTAGGCCAGACCAAATTTTGGGGTTTGGGGAAAAGCTATATACTACTCCCGACGAAACTTGAATGTATAAATTCTACATGCACAAACCTTTAAAAGTTGGAGAATCTATAGAGTACCTCACTCAAATATTTACTCATTTAGTGAAAAACTAGAAACACCAAAAGTGAAGCAGAGATGAACCCCCACACCACCTGATAAATCAAACTGGACTTAACATAAACCTAAACAATGACCATGACCCACAATTTTAAATAAATTTATAAACAATTTAGCAGCTGCTCCTTTTCCCAACAATAAAAAAAACTGACAAGAATTTTTGAGACAAATGCCTTTTTTACTAGACCATATTGGACAAACATATATTTCCCCCCTTAAAAGTAGGAATAATCACAGTAAAACCACTGGGCCCCAGTCCTATCTTTCTCATAAACAAAAGTATGTTTAAAATTTTTCTCGGACACAACTATGGGTCCCTTCCAAATTTTCATAATGGGTCATTTGTTAATAACTTTATTACAGCATTAAGTAAAATCGAATGGCCCAAAAAGAGGGTTTGCCCGTCAATTTGACATTGAAGGGAAAGCATTAATATTTTTTTACAAAAAAAAAAAAAAAAAGGGTACTGCCAACAAGCTTTTAAAGTTTCTCTACCATTAGAAAAAAAGCTAGCAAACAAAAAACCCAAACTCAGGGCATTCCAAAACCCAAAAAACTATTTCAGGGGGCCCACCAAAAAAATCTATTTTTAGCCCCCAAAAAACCCTAAACCAAAAACTGGGGTTATAATTCAAAAAACTAAAGAACAAGGGCAGGAGAAACCCAAATAACTTACCACCCAAATCTGTATAAAAAAAACTTCTCATGTGTTTTTAACAAAATTTTTGCAATTTCCTTTAACCCAAAACCACTGAATTTTTCCTTCCCCTTAAAACTTAAAACCCTTTTAGGGTCCGTGCCATTGTTTTTTGGGGTTTTAAATTGTAGATCCAAAAACCCTAGAACTTTCCCTCCAAAATTCTAGCGCCCCAAATTTTGCTGAGAAGGGTGTAGGGGCCCCATTTTAAAAGAATGGGTCTGTGTGGTGAGTGTGCACACTAAGAAAAAGTTTGATTTCCCACTGGCATTGTAGGAAAAGCCGCCCAAAAATTTCTTTGTTCACCATGTCTGGCGACAAGGAAGCTCTCACTCCCCAAGTGAATTCTGGCTCTCCTCTTCCAAAACTTGTAGTTCAAACACTTATGGAAGTGGATCTTAAGAGGGAAATTTGAGTGGACCCTCAGGTAACAGAATAATCCATTCCAGAAAGCCTTTAACCCAATTTGGACATTAACTGAATTAAATTTTCCCATAAGAAACATGTTAAATATAATGGAAATCTAATTAACCCATTCAAGACACCCAAAAGTATTAAACAAAATAATTTTGCTTACATGAAATATACATTTCCCTATACAGAAAACCAATGAAAAACATGCACAATAAACAATACTGAAATGACACCACCTTTAATGTGGAAATTAAATTTTTGAGTTTATGAGACAGGAGGAGGGAGAGGAGGGTGTAGTGTTTCTATGTTTTGGAAGGGGAATCCCCTTCCATAAAGACTTCAGGTAACAAGTCCTTTTCTGGGGTTTCCTCGCTTTGTTTTTTAATGCATTAGGACCAGCTTGAGAGGGCATTGGATCCCGCCACAAAAAAATATCTGCCCAGAGAGCTCTGTTTCGGCATCTCTTAAGATTCCCTAAAATGGAAACAAGAGTGTCATTGTACATGTTGCCAATATGGCTTACAACAACTGTGTCAGAATAATGTTCATCCATAAATGCTTGCACCTTTGACCACATTGTACAAATCTCCTTAACCTTTGATTGAAGGCAACTTCCTCCAACTCTCTTCCTCCACCTCTGAAGCAAACTCCTGAGCTGTGATCTGCTGCTGTTGCACCTGAAGCTCTTGCAGCTCTGTAGTGAACTCTTCATCATCATCCCCACCAGCGCTTACAAATATCTGCCTGGATGATGACTAATAAAACTTACCTGAATACCGATAAAACCCACTTCAATTAGTTTGGAAAAAAAGCTACAAATGATCTGATTAACATAACAATAAATGA
>NW_026464597.1:0-14022 GCF_026875155.1 Cherax quadricarinatus
GAATGGGTTTTTAAAAGAAAGAAAAAGGGGGGGAAATTGCGGATAAAAGGTTTTAATTGGGGGGGAAGTGAAAATTTTGTTCCAAAAAAAAAATTTAATTAAAATTTATTTTTTGGTTCATATTTTAAATTTTTTAAATTTGTTTTTTACTTTTTTTTTAAAAATCAATTTAAAGGGGGGATGAAAGTGGGGGTTTTTAAAAATTGTTAATTTAAAACTTTAAAATTATTAAATTTGGAAAGGCCAAGGACTTTTTTATTTTATTTTAGCAAGGTTGTTTTTTTGGTTTTGGAAAATACTTTTATGGGGTTTTTAAAATTATGCAAATTTCCTTTTTAAAAAAAAGGTATTTTTTGTTTAAGGCGGGTAGAAAAAAACCCGGTTTTAAATTTTGGGGGTTATCAAAAATGTTTTTAAGTTTTTTTAAATGATAATGTGTTATTTGTTTTTAAAAAGGGGGGTAATTTTTCCCCTTTTTAAAATAAATTTTTTGGGGTTTTCAAAAGGGGGAAGTAAAAAATTTTTGTTTGGGTGTTTCCTGTGGGCCCCCCAAAAAATTAAAAAACTTTTGGCCGGAAATTTGGAAAATTTATTTTTCCTGTGATTGTTAAAAGAAATTGGGGGGTTTCAAAAGGAGAAGTTTTATGAAGGGGGGGTGGCCAGGGGGAATTAATGATTATTCTTACTCCTTTTTGTTGGTTTAATTTTTGGTTTAATTTCCTCAGGTCCCCGCACGCTGGTATTGGGAAAATTAATGGCTTTTTCCAAAATTCTATTTGGAAGGCCCCCCTTTTTTTGGGATGGTTTTTTTTTTTTTGTAGGCAAAATTTGGTTGTTGTGGGTGAACCTGGAATTTCCTCTTAAAAAATTTTGGCAAATTTGTGATTTAAGTTGTTGGCCCCCTTCTTGTAAAAATAATTTTGGGATTTTGTGTATAAGTGTAAGTTTTATGGGTGTCACCCAACAGAATTTGAGCAGCTCCTCGTTACAAGGTTTGACGGGGTTTTTGGAATATTGGTGGAATGACTAATCGTGTCGAAAGCAAAGAGGATGGGTTTCAATGTTGGATACGTTTAGAAATCATTATGAAATGATGAAGAGCAGGGGACCAAAGGAAATTTTTTTCCTGCGGAACTAGTTCAAGTGGAGTGTTGGATGAGGTTGTGTCTTTAATGGTGGACTACGATACTTAGTAAGGTGGATTGAAATGCAAGCCAGCCCCTTTTCCCTAATGGTAAGTTTTGGAGTAGGATGGGGGTCTACGTGATCAAAGCTTTCTTAGGTCATAAAAATTCTTGCATTTTTTTTTTCCCAATGCTGTTTTTACGATTTTGCTTTTTTACAATTGCACATTTGTTTTAATTTTTTCGAATCCAAATTTGCAGGGGTTGGTTATTTTTTGTGCCGTTTTATAAATAATATAGTCTTCTTGGCCAGTTTCTTCGAAATTTTTGGATTAGGCAATGGTAAGTTTGATATTGGCCATAGTTGTTTAATCGTAGGGTCATTTATTAAATTGGGTGTAACTTAGCTGTCTTGAGTTAGTGTGGGAAAGGGGCTAGTTCTGTGATTTTTAAAAAAGTAATGTAATAGCATAAAGGGACAGGGGACAGTTTCCTGACGTAATGGTGGGACATGAGACAGGATTCCCCCACTGAAGTTTTTTTGATACTTTATTCGGGTGATTCTGTCGTTTGTACAAAAATAGGAAATTTTCCCAAATGGATAAATTCCCATTTTAGGAAAGTCCCCGGAAACTGGGTTTTTGTCTTTTGGAATTTTGCGGGCGAATCAATCTATGTTTGAGAAGCTTTACTTGTTAGTGATCATTAGATAGGGTGCTTAAATGTTGGTCAGGACAATTTTCGTTTTTTTTTCATTTGTGGTCCCAGAATCTGGGAAAGTTTTCCAAGGTTTTTTTAATATTCCTTTGTGCAGTGAATCTGCCTGGATAGTAAGTTTTTGTTTCCATTAATTTTGAAAAATGGAATAGTTTAAGAATATTTTGGGTGTTTAAAGCTTTCACATAATTCTTTCATATTGTGTTTTTTCCAAGGGTTTTATCAGATGCTACTTTTAGCCATTGGCAAACCGACCAATTTGTTTGTGATTGTTTCGTTTTTAATAGGACATGTTTTTGTATAGTTAAGATTTTGTAAGAAAAATATTGTCCAAATCTTTTTCAATACACATTGGGCATTGGAGAATTTGTGTTTTGGTCAACAGTCTAGTTCTGCTGTGAAATTCCTTTATTGACCTGTCTGGAGCAAAATAAACTTTGTTGTATTCGGATGGTGGTTCCCCTAATATTTGTTAAAGGAAGGTTGTGGTTATTTCAGTAAGCTGTCTGTGATTTCCCTATTTGAGGGCTAGTTATTGGTCCATTTTCCTATTATGGTCCACTTGTCTCAGTCGGGCCTGGTTGGTTTAGTTATTTTGTTGTATGAAAGTGTGTTTTTCAAAGGTTGATAAATCAGTTACGGGCGATAAATCTGTAGGCCAAGTGTTGTCTGAGTTTCCAGCTAAGAAGGTTGGTTTTTGTTCATTTGTCTGTTTGGTTTATATCCCTAAGATTCTCCTGAAATTTGATGTTTGTGTGGAAAGTTCGAAAGGGACCGTTCGTATAGCGTCTTTTCAGTAATCTGACTGTACAAAAGTCGGTCAACTCACACCACCCACACTCACTCATATATTACCAGCCATTTTTAAAATTCCGTTTTACTTCTACCGGTCTCGGAGTTTGAACCATCCACAACTCTGTTGAACATTTTTACAACATTTGGGAACTTTATGAGAAACGTTTCCCACACAATGGCTTCATATTTAAGATTCAGCCCCTGCCTGGCCCCGGTTTGGTTTTATTTATTCTTGTAGAAGTACAGAAGCCGTTCGTTATAATTTTTTCTGATATCGGTGAGGCGAAGCAGAAGGAGGCTGGGTCATTTTTTGAACCATCCATACCTAAAGTAGTTTTGGGGGATCTTGAAACAAAAATTCTCAAAACTTGCCAACCTTTTGGACGAAGATTTATAAGACTGTTATGTTCCACTAAGACCCCGACTCTCCTGTTTCCGCCTGAACTTTTTCCGTAATGTTTTCGTGCTCAGTTTTTCGATTTAATTTCGCCAAAAATTCGAGGACGTTCCCCACCAATCGGCTTCAATTTTCAACTCATGTTCCGTAACGGGGGCTAAATGTAGGTAATAATGTTAGTGTCCACGACACGGGTTTGCTGTTATTCCGTGTCGGGAAAGCTAATAGCTTCCAAAACTCCTCATCCCGGAGGATCATGATCAAAGTACCAAAAACTTCGACGCCAGGAAAGATAAACTGAAATTTGGGTTTCCAATCTACCATTTTTGGTAAAATGCCGATTTTTTTCTTCTCTTAATAACATTTAATAAATTTCAGAATACCTTTCCGAACGACTAAAATTTTTAAATTGTCTGTCATCTTAGTGCCAGAAGTCTCCCTGCACAAATTTTGATTTTGTTAAATAAATGAAAACTTGGAACGTTGAATCCACCCGTAACGGAAATGACTCTTGTTGGTTTTTAAATTTCACCATTGTATTTCCGTACACAAGACCAGCTGCTACTTTCCGTACAAAACCATGCTGCTACTTTCCCGTACACAACTCACGCTGCTACTTTCCGTACACAAACTCACGCTGCTACTTTCCTTTACAAAGGACTCACACTGTACTTTCCCGTACACAAGATTCCGCTGCTACTTTCCGGGTACACAAGATCACGCTGCTACTTTCCCGTACACAAGACTCATGCTGCTACTTTCCGTACACAAACTCAGCTGCTACTTTCCCGTACACAAGACTCACGCTGCTACTTTCCCCGTACACAAGATTCCCGCTGTTACTTTTCCCGTACACAGATTCCCGCTCCCTACTTCCCGTACACAAGACTCATGCGCTACTTTCCCGTACACAAGACTCACGCTGTACTTTCCCGTACACAAGATTCCCGCTGCTACTTTCCCGTACACAAGACTCATGCTGCTACTTTCCCGTACACAAGACTCATCTGCTACTTTCCCGTACACAAGACTCACGCTGCTACTTTCCCGTACACAAGACTAAATTGCGCTATTTTCCCCTACACAAGACTCACGCTGCTACTTTCCCGTACAAAGACTCATGCTGCTATTTTCCCCGTACACAAGACTCACGCTGTACTTACCCGTACACAAGACTCACACGCTACTTCCCGTACACAAGACTCACACTGCTACTTTCCGTACACAAGACTCACACTGCTACTTTCCTGTACACAAAAACTCACGCTGAAAAACCCAACAACAACAACAACAACACGGACTCACAGGTAAGGACCCACGAGGAGCGGGGGGCAAGGTGGGGACAGGGCGAAGAATAGAGGGTGAGAGGAATGTCTTGAGTCGAAGAGAGAAGAGTCAGGATTAGACCCAACTGCAAAGCCTGGAGAAACACGGGACGAAAACGATGTAGAAGGCAACGGGAAACTCTGCAGGTGCTGATGCAGCTTGCTGGAGGGAAGTTTAACTGCGACTTGAGGGTGATGGGTGGCTGCAGGCAACAAGGAAGGAGCTCATCGTTTGAGGTCAGTTCATAAAAGGTTCGGTGGTTACTTGGAGTTGTGGCGTTGTTTTGCGATGCGTATTGGCTTGATGAATTCATTTTCCATTTTCAAGACGTTTAAATCGTTGTATAGGGATGAATTTAGACTAAAGAAAAAGGGACAAAAAGTGTTAGCAAGTGTTGATAGCGGGAATCTTGAGATCGTTGTTCAGTATGCTTTAGAACAGTAGAAAGTTCAATTGTACCAAGTAGCTGTGGAAGAAGAATCGATGGTAAACTTGACTTTCTTTTGGTAAGGTGAGAATGGAGTTCAGAAAGCAGCATATCTTGAGGATAATTTTCTGTAATGTAAAAGTTTATTCCATACCATGCAGAGCATTTTTTCAGCATCTTCATCATGTCGAGAGTCGTAAGATGGTGTTGTTGGTGCTGGTTTTTATTTCTTGTTAAGTGGTGTTAAAGGTGGAAGTGAAGATTCGTTGTCAATTTCAGTAGACGAATAGGAAGATGTTGCTTGTGGCAATGCTTCTGATGGTGGGTTTCAATGAGGAGTGGTGGCGGTAGAGGCTTCTCTTTGGGTTGTTGTTGGAGTGACGTCACTAGTTGATAGAGACGGGGGAGTTACTGAAGAAGGGAGGGTGGCGACTAAGTTTTTCGTAAATTTAAGAATATCGGCTGATGGTGGAGAGGCTGGGAATACGAACGATGACATGTTGTTCAAGGCGAACAGCTCGTCGATGGTGGTGTTGAAGGAGCCAGGTACTGCCATGTTCTGCATATGGGCAGACAGCAGAGAGTAGTGGATCTTTGTTCTGTCACATGCTGGAGGAGTGACGGTGGTGGTGGAGGCGGGTTGATGGAACTTGAAGGAGTTGTGTTGTGTCTGTCTGCAACTTTGCAATTGCGGCATAGGTAGGTGACTTTGATGATGACTTCTTTTGTGCTGTATCTTGAGTCTTCTTCATAATGTCCTTTCTAGTAGGACATTTTGCTGCAAGAGTGTGGTGGGCGTTACTTTTTTCATTTTAAACAAATTGGTGGAGATGGGGCAGCGCCGTACAGGAAATGAAAGTGTGACCATCACTAAACCCCATGTAGTACAGAATTTTTATTTTACTGGGCATGCTTTGGTGTTATGCAGATAAGAATAACAGTTCCAACAATGTTGAATATATTGAAACCCTTCAGCTTCAATGTAGGTAGGGCTGATGAAGTAGTAGTATACAGCAAGTCCTTCGTTCAGAGCAGTGGCAGCCATGTTTACATCCGTGAAGGTGACCTTGAGCATGGATGACGCATTGGGGATTTTGGTAATGCTGTCCACAGTAGCCCATGTATTTTGAGTTTCAGTAGATGACTTGAGTTCAGCAATAGGTAGAGAAGTGAGGATCATGTCAAGTTTCTTCAGGAAAATTGATCTTCTTGCTCTTATAGCAGGAGAGGACATAACTGTAAATCCTTGAGCAGTAAGAGCAGTAGTGGCTACAGGAGTGAGTATCTTCTCTGCTTCAACTTCATCGTGACACACGACAATGAAAGCTTCCTTGAATGACAGAATAGCGTTGAATTTCACTCTTAATCCGCCCTGAACGACGGTTGCAAGAGCAAGCTTCGTTGAATCATCAACAGTGCCACTCTTTGGCTTGATCTTGGGCACGATTTGCATAGGTCATCGTGCATGTCAAGGGAGAAGACGACGATGGTAATATATATATATATATATATAAATATAAAATATATAATTTTATATATATATATATATTAAATATATATATATATATATATTTATATATATTATATATATATTTATAAAGTATGGAAGAAATAATAAAATGGTGGTTGCAAAATATGAAAAATTAGGAAATAAAACCTAAGTACTTTCATGTGCTTACACACATATCGTCAGAGGAATAGGGTATGTGTGTCAGCATATGAAAAAGCACTCAGTTACACTGTGATATTCCCCCCCCAGCCGAGGATCGAACCCGAACTATTTATCCACCCTCGATGAAGCTAGGTAAATTCTCGACGCATGAGACCACTGGGCCACCATTTCCCTTTAAAGGTTAGGTCCAGCAAGTACACTGGACTTGCCCCCCTGACGCCAGTACATTTGTGGCCGTGAGTAACTAGAGGAACTATTCTTTCTCCTTCATTTGGATACCTGTCTTACGTGCAGTGCACGTAATTACCAACATCACTACACTGCACCATCATCAACAAACTACACTACCATCAATACTGCACTAAGATCACTATATGATACAAACACTATACAGAGAACACTGCATTTCACTAATATAACTACACTATACAACGTATCATCACAACATCACCATTACAGTAATACCACAGTAACTGTTCGATTATACCACCACACTAAATGCATCACAATCACTAAAATAAACACCGCAATACACTATCCCTATACTCCACCATCAATGCACTTTACTACCATTACTAAAAGTATTTGTCCCTCATTATACTACACTATGCCATCACAATAGTACATTAATGCTAAATTTATACCAAAATTACACCACATGTGTTACACCACCAGTCGTTACAACACACCCTTATGACTATAATACACCCCTATCACTACAATACACCCCATATCACTGAAATACACCCTTATCACAACAAACACCCCTATCATACAGTACACCACTATTAACTACAATACATACCAATTCACTACAATACCCCTTATCGCTATTTAAACATCCTTATCACTACAATGCTCCCCTGTCACTACAGTACATGCCTATCATTACAATACATTCTTATCACTACAATTCACCCCATCACTACAATACACCCCTATCATTACAATATATCCTTTTCACTACAATACATCTCTATCCTTACATTACACCCCTGTCACTGCAATACACCGCTATCACTGCAATACACCCCCATAACCACAATACATCACTATCACTACAATATTTACCTATCACTAAAAATGTACCCTATCACACAATACATCCCTATCACTACACTGAAGAATACTGCCAATACCGCATTATACCACCATACATTTATACCATTTAAAACACTGCACTACCATCATTACACTGTACAACCATTTTCACATTTAAAACACTATCACTACACCTCTTCAACCACTACACTATAATCCCTAAATTACAAACACCTTACTACCTCATAACCACCACATCACACTAAACTACACCACCAATAATATTATAATCTTCACCACACAATACTACATTATCACTTTACAAGTCTTTTCATGACACAAACCTGCCCAATACACTTAATTCCTCACTTCATCTTTACCCCATAACCCGGGTCACCTTCATAACTACAATTATCACAAATCTTAACTAAACTCACTCACTTCAGAGCAGTAACTGGGTTCACTATATTAACTTAATGGCATATGTGGGGCTGTTCAGAAAGCTGTCTTTACATTCATCTAAAATCTACGATTAGACTTTAACTAATTGTTGTTCTTATTCATCATGGATTCCGAGAGTCAGTTTTTAATACCTCAAGTATGACCGCTTTGAAGCTCGCTACTTGGCAGGAAAAATGGAATACCTGGGAGGAGGATGACAGGTGATGCCTACCTCATCGAGCCTAACACGCCTGTGGGACTCAATATTGTCAAACTGGAAAGTCAGATTTTCTACTTCAGAAATACAAATCAGAGGCTTCCAGCTGCGATATCTGTCTGGAGCTGGAGGGTGTCCCCGCCTGGGAGCATGTGTAAGGATGTCCCAGCCTTCGTAACCACCTTTGAATGTAAACACACTCTTGAAAACTTTTTAGCCAACTGTGGGGGCCCGGGAAGCAATGGAAGTTTTCCTGAAGTTGGCATTGGTTGTGAAAGAAGTTCATGAAAAAGGAATTTTAAAATAAAAGATATCAAACCTGATAACATCATTGTTTCAGGATCCATCGGGAATTATAAAGTATCTATAATTGATTTGGAAGAGCAAGACGAAATGGGGAAGTAATTGAGACTTTTGCTTCTCCTGATCCTGAACGATTCCCACACGCAGCTCCTGAAGTGGCCGATGGACAACCTTGTACACCACCTGCCGATGTGTATGCAATGGGGAAAATGTATATGGATATTAGAACAAAATTTGATGAATCCCCCAGGAACTTGAAACGCTAGCAGAGCAGGCCAGGCAAAGTGACCCACTGAAACGCCCTTCCCTCTTGGAGATATTGCTCAAATCCAAAACATCATCAAATTTTGAAGCCCTCCAAGAGAGAAGTCCCTGGCCAAACCAAGACCAAATTCTGGACAGAAGTTCCTGGCCAGACTAAAACAAAGTTCCGGACCAGAGGTCCCTGGCCAGACCAAGACAAAGAAGACCCACAGTGCGTCTCCAACCATATCAAACCCGTTAGCCTGGTAGCAGAAGCAAGGCGGTCTGCAGCGAGAAGAGTCGTGCTAAGCAAGAGCATGGAAAAGGGGCCCGGGGGTGCCATAAATGAACATCTCGTAGGTGTACGATTTAAAAAAAAAAAAAAAAAAAAAAAAAAAAAAAAAAAAAAAAAAAAAAAAAAAAAAAAAAAGGGAAATCGAAGAGCAGCCACCTCCACGTGGTGAGTTCTGGGGGTTATGTTGACTGTAAATAATCAGTCATGCAAAATAGCTGAGAGCTGCTCACTTTACCTATATTACATATCTGAACAATATAGTGTTTATGGTATTGTCGTGATGGTTTTGTGTACTCATGTTGGTTTAGTTAGTTTTTATATATATTTTTAATATATATATATATATATATATATATATATATATTTATATATATATATATTATATATATATATTAAAATATATATATATATATATATATATTTAATAATATTTATATATATATATATATAATATATATATATTCTTTTCTCTGAGGATGAGGGTCCCTATGACAGTTCTGAGGTGGTACCTCCCTATATATATAATGTATATATCTACATATATATATATATATTATATATATATATATATATTATATTTTTAAATATATATAAAAATATATATATATATATATATTACCCACGAACAAGTGGTATTGATCAAAAACAACACTGCGACTAGCCAAGGACTCGAACCCCTGCTGCTTTGGCCTGCCTCATGGTGGGGGAAAAAATCTTGACGCCTTAATCCACGGAACCAAACAGTCCTTAAGAGTAGCGCATCCTGTGGAACTGGATGTTGCACTCGCTACCCCAAAGGGCATACGTTGTGTGGATGACACACCCAAATAGTGATCAAAAAACTAATTTCCGCAGACGCAAGTGCCTCGAATCAGCACTGATCGCTGTTTCGAATACAATTAAACAAAACAACGGCAGCTTCACCATCTTTGAAGTCTTAGGAAGAATCCTCCTGAAAACAGTAAACCCTGCCATTACATAGTCTCTCCTGTTATGCTACACAAAGCACATTACGAGATGAACACTGAAACAGGCCTTCTCTAACCAGTCAATATTTTCCAACCTAATTTTATGTTACCCAAGTAATAGTTTTTATATCCTTTTACTCATGTACGAATTAATTGCTCTACCATAGTGTCACTACTACTACTACTACTACTACCACCACTAGTGAACATCGAAATGGTACCTCACTAGTATTGCACCTCACTCTGAGCCTTTATATATATCCTCTGTGTCCATATACTGAGGCGTCAAACAGGTGCATCTGGTCAATGCGATCAGCAGGTGGCACTAAACGAGCCCCCACCGGCCATAGCACAACAACGCAGGCACTCCTTACCCGGCACAGGCGCTTTGCAGACTCAACTGGCACCTCACCAGCAGATCCCGGCTACCCAACAGCAACAGACCACGGTGCATACAATAAAGAAATCCAACCCTCAGCAGTCCCTACAGACCACAGTAGCCCAGATAATATCCACTGTTTCGAACCCAACCCCGAATCAGGCTCTCACCAGGGAGGATCTCGTAGCACTCATCAAGGTGTTCATCTTACACAGGTGACACTGCCCGGGCATCGATGGTGTGTGACGTACTCTATGATTGCACGGGCTGGGCAGAGTGGATGGGAGGCCATACTAGACGTCATTAACAAGTCGTGGAGGGCCAGGACACTCCCAGCAGCTTGGAAGAAAGCTACAATCGTACTGCTGAGAGGATGGTGTTAAACCGCCTCCTATGGAAACTTGGACCCTCTCATCATCACATATTTGCTTCACCAAAGGAGTGGGAACAGCAGAGTGCATAACAACTTTACTAAGCCAGATTGCTGATAGCAACAAAAAACCTAGTATCGTCGTTTACCTCGACCTTGAGAAGGCATTTGAGCTAGCCAGCCCCACAGCAATTCTGGCAATACTAGCTCGAAAGGGAATAGAGTCCTACCTTAGGGGCAGGCAGGCCTGTGTCAGCTTTCAGGGACACTACTCTTCCTTTAAAACCCTGGAAAACGGTACGCCACAAGGAGGTGTGCTCAGTCCTACCCTGTTTAACATCCTTATGCAGGAACTTGTGAGCCTTCCCTTTCACAGTGGTACACAGCTCCTCAGCTATGCTGATGATCTTGCACTAGTAGTGAATGGGAAAGGCAATTTAGAACGACAGGCTCAGAGAGCTTTGGACCTAATTACGCAGTCTTGCAAGGAACTAGGCCTCAAGATCTCGGCCAAGAAATCTCTTGCAATGATGTTCAAGGGACCAGATCCTGTGAATAGATTACGTATTCAGGATATAGAACTTGAGTGGACAGGCTCCTACCTGTACTTGGGAATCTACATTGATAAAAGCTGACTTTTCAGAAACAGGCCGAGTATTGTCAGTCACGTGCTCTATTCAGGACTCAACGCCATGAGAGCCATGACGAGGCACCGTGCAGGGGCAAGCAAAGACGTACTTCGCTTGTACTATATACAAGCTATACGCTCGCTCATTTGACTACGGTGCACCGGCGTTAGCTCATCTCTTCCCGCAGAGCAGGCAAAGGGTGGAGGTCGTACAAAACCAGGCGATAAGAACTATTCTTGGTGCTCCCATCTGGACCAACACAGTGTGTCTCAGATCTGAGGCCCGGCTTCCTTCCTTGGCTGACAGAGTAAGATACATAAACGCCTGCAAAGTGGCCACGATTCTGCACCGGCAGCAAGGTACCCCACTAAGGAGACGGATATTAACAACCATGTCACAAGATCCCACACTCTTCACGGATTACTCTGGATTCGTTCGTTTTGTGCTGCTGGGCGGAAGCTGCTGCCTGTACAGCTGCTCTGATGAGAAGAGTTGTGACCTTCTGTTGCTGGGTACCATCCACCACCTCCCTGGCGCCCAGATCCAGCCGATGTTTTCATCATGCAGTACCCATCTCTAAGTGTCTCTGCAGTCAAGACACCTCAGCAATCATGCTGAGACAAGCATGGCACTGGCAGGGAGGCACATGTGCAGTGTATTTCACAGATGGTTCTGTCGACCCTGACAGGAAGAGAGCAGCAGCTGGACTGTACCACAATGGTCACACACAAGGCTGCGACTCCCTGACCACTGCACGATCCTTCAAGCTGAGCTGGTGGCGATTCAGCAGGCATTGTCACATGCCTACGACATCGACTCCGACCTGTCATACCATGTTGAAATTTACCTCTGCAATCAATGCCTCTCCCATCCTCAACCACAGGATAATGTTCACCTCATCACATCGATCCTGAGCATAATGGACAGGCCTTAGAAGTTCAGGGTAAGAGATCGACATTGAACTGGATCCCCAGCCATGCTGGCATCCGGGGAAATGAGGCGGCAGATGATGCAGCCAAGGCAGCAACAGACTATCACATGTTGGGATTACTGTCTCAATCAGCCTACGACAGACCAAACTGGTGGCTGCCAGAGCCACGAACTTATGGGGGGGTCTTAGGTGATACCCATCTCAACAGTGGTACGAGCAGCGACTCGGGAAGAACCCCCTCCATATGATAGAAGCTGGTCCAGAGCGCAGTGTACCGCATTCATCGGCTTCGTTTGGGCTTTCCCACAGCCAAGATGATGGTAGACAAGGCTGAGGAGGAGATGTGCCAGTACTGTCAGTCACGTTGTCCAGCGGCCCCTAACACACTATCTTCTGAGTGCGAAGCTACTGAGACACTCCGCAGGCAACTAGGGGTGATATTCCCTCCGAGAGGACCAGAGTGACTGCGGCCACACTAGTGTACCATGGGGTCAACGAACCAGACAGCTGTTACCTGTGATAATGACATATCCTCCTCCTCGTAGTGTCCATAGTTACATATGGTGTCGCTTAATGAGATGCACCAGTTGAACTGACCAGAGGGGCGCTTGAGCGGCATGCGTCGCATCATTGTTGGAAACCTTTCTCATCGGAGCCAGAGACGGGTCATGCAAAGATTGGGACCCGTGCCAGGGACTATGGCTTGGCGAACATTATACATACATACTGTTTGTATCGGCTTGACAAAGTTCCTGGAGAGCGAAACGTTGCCACAATAAAATGTCACATTAGTTGCACTTGTGTCCTTTTACCTTTTACTTTACATATTGTCAGTAATTCTCAACATTATTACATGAACTTGTCATGAGAAGATCCTAAATCATAGACCAACAGACTTTATCCATTCAAACTCGGTCAACAAAATGCATTTATACCTAGTATTTTTCACTAGCTGCTGTGTAAAACATTCGAAAAGATGATTCCGAATTGTCTTTCATAAAATCAAACGTTTCTGTCCTCCAGCTGAGTGGGTTCCTGCATGAAGGAAGTTGTTCTCACCGCACAACACATTTCTAGCCTGCGTACCTACACTACCTTCCTTGACCTTAATCTGCCCCTCGATATAACTAACGATATGTAATTATTTGTAACCTTCAAAATGATGTTTTAGGATAGCTTCTAGATAAAGGCAACCTATATATTCCAGTGGTATAGAAGTATAACTAAGCTTTGAATTAGAAACCCCACAAGGGGGTGCCCTCAGTCTCTCCTTATCAATATTCTAATTAATGCTTTACTAAGTGCTGTGCCAAGCCAGCCCAGTATTTAGCTTTGTTGATATAATGATTCACGCCATCCGATTTCTTCAACAAATTCAATATCCATTGTGCGACTGGTAGATTCATCTCACATGAGGGAAACGAAGATGCTTAATCGGTGTTCTTCCCGACAGAGCGGTGCGGTACGCTGTATCCAGGTGCTTGATTGTCTCGGGTCGAATATGTGATCAGATACAGGTATCTAGGCTCTGAGGTCCCTCTTCTTGGACTTACTGCACAGCGAAGCTATGAGGATCATCCTAGGACGCCCAAGTACCGCAAATGATTGATCGTTAAAACTGAAGGTCCTCAAATGCACCAGATACATGATAAATGTTAAGTAAAACAAAAACCCGGCACTTCTAACAAACCCCTTTAACTCCTCTTTCCAATAACCCTCATTCTTAATTTTCCCCCCCAAAAAAAAA
>NW_026464598.1:0-36356 GCF_026875155.1 Cherax quadricarinatus
ACTTTGTTATATTTTTTTAGGGGACTATTTTTTTCCCTAATTGAAGGGGTTTGCCCCCAATATACAAAATGTTTCCCTGTATGTACTGGAAATTTTTTTTTTCAATCTGTTACTAAGAATTTTTGACTAAATATTTTTCAACTTTAGAAAATTTTTTTTTAAATTTTTTTTATATCTTCTGGAAACAAACAAAATATTAAAATTTTGGGTTTATGTACCCCATTATAAAAAATTCTTGATTTTTTCTGGAATTATCAATCCTGCAAATTATATTTTGCTTCAACTGTTAATGGGGTTACATTGAAACCCTTGAAAAATTTTAAACAGGGTACGTACTGGCAACACAGAGCCAGCAACCCATAGTACAACACAGTGCCAGCCACAGTAGTACAACACGTGAAGTAACAGTACGGGCAACACAGTTACCAAACCAGGCCCCAAAACAGTAGTACAACACAGTGACAGTAACATACTGGCAAACCTGCCAGCAACAGGTATAAAACTAAATAAGACCAGTGCACTGAGTGTAGGTATGATAGTCAGGGAGAAGTTTATCAAAAAGGGTGGTGGAGCCCCTGGAGGGGGAACGGGTTTAAAAATGACACCAGCCGGATTCATGGGGGGGAAAATCCTTGTCACAAAACTTCGGGAATTTTTATGACAAGGTAACAAAGAAAGACACGAGAGAGAGGGGGGGGTTGAGCATTTTCCTGACTGCAGGAAGGCCTTTGACACGTTCCTACAAGAGATTAGTAAAAAGCTAGAGGACAGGCAGTATAACATAAGGGGCCTGCAAAGGATCGAGAATACCCAACAAGGAGGCAACGGGGAGTCATGGTTGTGATGGGGATCACAGGGGGCGTCTGTACGAGGGGGGGTCCCACGGGGGGTCGTCCGGGCCCAATGTTTTTTTTGGTATACTTAATGCTACGGAAGGGGGATGACCGAAGTTCCCTGTTGCAGATGAGTGAAGTTAATGAAAAATTAAATCAGATGCAGATCAGACAGGCCAAAAAAGAGACCTGGAAGGCGACATGGGGTCCAAAAAACGGCTCCTAAAATTTAACCCCTGCCAAGTGAAAAGTCACAAGATTGGGGAAGGGGCAAAGAAGACCACAGACAGAGCATAGGCTAGGCAGCCGAAGACTGAAAACCTTACCAAGGAAAAGACTGGATGAGTATAATACAGAGCACACCCCGGGAAGAAACACAAAACCCAGATAACTGCTCGGCATGGGGGCCCCGGGCAAACCTGAGAAAAACTTTCCGATACCTCAAGGAATCGTTCAAAACGACACTGTGTAGCCAGGCCCATACGGGATACACACACCAGTTTGGAACCCACACGGTCACGCAGTCAAGAAATTAAAAAGTGCAAAGGTTTGCAAAAAGGGCGGGTTCCGGGAGCAAAGGTGAAGCCCTACGGGAAAAGGGTTAAAGGGAAATCGTCTTGTGACACGGGAGGACAGAGGGTCGGGGGAGACATGACAACAAATTTAAAAAAACAGTGGACCTGGGTTAAAACAATGCCATGGATAGTATAAAATTGGATCCCGGGTTTTTTTTTGCATGAAAATTTTTGGCCGGTAATGATAAAAAAACTTGGTTAAAAAACTTTTCGTCCAGAATGGCCAGTGGCCTGACCCGCCCCATTTTATGTACACCATGTGCCATTTTTTTACAAGCCACTGTGGCTTTCCCACACATACAAGCGATACATTTTGTTTTCATTTTTTTTAGTGTTTGTACCTCTTAAAGGGGGGGCCCCTTTCGGGGTGAAGACCCTTTTGGTCTGAGGAATTAGCCCTGCGGCTTTTTCCCTCAGCCCCAAAACCAATTACCCCCCATTCCCCCTCCCCTATCCCATCCCCCCTTTTTTTCCATTCCTCCTCCTCCTCCTCACCCCTCCCTTTTGCCTTTCCTTTTTTTGGGCCTTTTGGGGATTTCCCCCACAGGTGCGCTAGTTCCGGGTGGGGGAAAAAACCCCGGGTCCATCCATTCCGTTGACAGAGAAAGGGCTAGTGGACAAAACTACAGACCTCACTCCTCTTAAAGGGGGGCCCTTTGGTGTGGTGAAGGGGCCCTTCCCCTGAGGAATTAGCCCTTGGGGTCTCTTCCTCAGACCAAACCTAATTCCCCCCCCAACCCCCTGTTCCCTATCCCATCCCCCCTTTTTTCCCCCTCCCCCCCTCCCCACCCCCCCCTTTTGCCCTTCCTTTTTTTTTTTTTTTTTTTTTTTTTTTCCACGGGCACGCAGTTCCTAGGGGGGGGAAAAGGGGTCCCGGGGTCCACCCCATTCCGTTGGGGTTTCTTGGCGGTGGGTAGTTTGCCGGGGAATCTGGTTGCCGGGGGATGCCCCGATCCCTCTCCTTACCGGGGGGTGTTTTGGGTGTCTCTCGGGCGTGGGTGTATCTCGGGAAAAGCCCCCTTTCGTTCCAGGGGTGGGGGCCCCAAAGGAGGTATTTTTTTTGGGGCGGTTTTCCGGCCGCCCTCTTTTTTTCCACGAGGTAGCTCGGCAGATGTGAGGTTGCTAACCCGGATTCCCGGGTTTTAACTGGCATGAGGGTGGGTAGGACGGATTCCATGCTGCATCTGGCTACTTGGGGGTGTTGGGTCCTCGGGGGCAGGGAGGGAGATTTCGGGCCCCTTTTCATTCCCCCTTTAAATATCCCCCCCCGGGGTCCCCCCTTTTTCTTTTTTTTTTTTTTTATTTTTTCTTTCTTTTTTTTTCTTAAAAAAAAAAAAGTAACCTAACCATGGCGCCCTATCCATGAACCTGTACCCCGGGCCCCCCTTCCCTTGTACCGCCCCCGTTCTGACCCCCCTCGTTTTTGGGACCCTCTTTGGACCCCCCTCTTTTCCCTTGATTTGGTGGGGGGCTCGTGATTTAGGGAATTGGATCTGGCCCCATTCCCCCCGAATTAAGCCTAAAATGCCTTCCACACCCCCCCCTGGGCGCTGTAAAAACCCTCCGGGTTTAGGCTTCCCCCTTGTTAAATAATAAAAATTGGACACTCCTCATGCCTCTTACCTTTTGCCGGTGCTGTTTCCTCACCCGTTTCAGTACTGAGCCTCGATGACCCCTTTCGTTTTATCTGACTTCTCTCTCCTCTGACTAGCTTCCGGCCTCTCCCTCTACGGTGCGGAAATTTTGAATCGCCGGCTCTTCCCACGTGGCCCCAACTCGGGTCCCACGCCTAAACGACAATGACAATTACCTGCGATAAACCCTTCCCACCTTCTCGTTTTCTCAGAAAAGACGAACGCCCTTAACTAAACTTTTTCCCTTTGCTTTTAAATTTGGGCCCTCTGTTTTCCCTCAAATATTTGGTCACACCTATGTTGATGACTTCGCATTCCCTGTGCAGGCGCTGACTGTCACCTCTTTACATTTTCTCTCCAACTGCAGCGACCTGTTTCAAATTGGGCCCCCACCACACTGGTTTAAAATTTTTCCCCAGCACTAAAACCCACCAAATTACTTTCACTAACGCTCGTCATCCCGATCATCCTTTGCCCTCATGGCCCCGTATCCCCGAACGTGAAGTAAAGTTTCTGGGCCCCCTCTTGATCGAGGTTATCTGGAAACCTCACATTACCTCTCTGAAGGAAATTTGTCACAGCCGGCTGAACCTTTTCTTAAAACCCTTGCCTCTTTCATGGGAGCTGATTTCGAACCCTCCTTGCCTACTTTTTACCCCTATTTTACGAAATTGATTATGTGCCCAATTTTTCACGGCATCTCCGCTACTCTCTCTACCCTTTAACCCCATTCATCACCAAGGATTACTTTACCTGGTGCTTTTTCGCTTTCCCCCTGTCGAAGCCTCTTGCAGAAGCGAAGTTCCACCCTTATCCGTCGCCGTGACCCATTGCCTGCACTACTATGTACACTCTCATGATCTCCGCAATCCTTCCATTTATAAATTCACGATATTAGTAGCTTTCTTTTTTGTTCGCCCCCCCCTGTTTACCCCGCCCTTTTCTTCGCCTTCTTCGCTCTTGTCTTCTTTTCAACACCACCTTTTCTATTACATGTGCATCTCATTTTTCCCTACCCCCCTGGGAATTCCAGTGTTCAGTCTGTTCTTTCCCCCCTCCCTTCTCGAAACCCAACGTCTGGCGCTTCCCGCTCTTTTTTTTTTGACCACTTTCACTCTCATTCTCATCCATTGCTGTGTACACAGATGGCTCAAGTTTTTCGACGGGAGGATTTGCCATTGTTTCCGACAGCGCGTAAAAGGGGCATTTACAAATTTGGGCTAGTTTTTTTTACTCAAATTATATGCCACCCTTTACAGCACTTACCCGTATTGCACTATCCCTGTGTCATCTTTTTGTGGTTGTCCAGCTTCCTTATGCTTTACAGCTATACAAAAATTTGATACCCCCCCCCCTTAGTCCTCCGTATCCAACTTTGGCTCGCCGCATCTTTACCAAGCTAAAGAATTGTTTTTTGTTGGGTCCCTGGTCAGTGACATACAGGGCAATGAACAGGCGACACTGCGGGGCGGTCAGCGTACATGACCTACCAGTTTCTTATAGAGGTATTCCATTTAGGACTTTTTTTGCGGGCAATATCTTCCCCCCTTTCACCCCCCTTGGCAACCGTTGGTTTTACTATGCCGGCAACAAACTTCAATCTTTTAAAAAACCGAGTATAGTTCCCGGGCCGTCTTCTTACCCCAGTGTCGAGGTTTGGGGAACTACTCCCCCCGTCTTCGCTTTTGGCCAACTCGCTTACTCATGGATTTTCCATGGAGGGGCGTCTTGCTCCTCTCTGTAAAAATTGCCAAGCTCCATTATCACAGCCACATTCTTTTGGACTCCCACTTTATCAACGAGCACGCAGAATTTACCTCTGTCCGTCTTCGCTCCGCTGTCCCTTTTTACCTTCCCCTTTCTCGCGATGGACCCACCTTTTCACCCGGGACTCTCTCATTGACTTTTGACAACAACTGACTTATTTCACATTCGATACCTTCAGCCTTTCTACAAAATCTCTTGTACCCTACCCCCGTATATCCCCTCCCCCCTGTTTTCTGTAACCTGCTGACACCCCCCTCCCTTCTGCCCCCAAATACTCTCGTTCCTTCCCCTACCCCTGCAGGCTGTATAGCCCTTGTGGCTTACCCGCTTTTTTTTGATAAAAATGTACAATAATGGTGCTGAAAATTACTGAGAAAATGGAACTTGGATCCATCTAGTGCAAAATTTAAAGAAAAAATTATTTTGTTGTCCCCCCAATTAATCGTTCCTTTTTAAAATTTTTTTTCGCCATCTATTGACAAAAATGAACTAAAAAATATTTACTCCCCTAATTTATCCTCCATTTTCATTAAAATTAGTGCCATCTTATGAAAAAAATAACTAGGATTTGATAATAACCCAACAATAGATGGCCCCCAAGGCCCTTTTTTCATTAGAATTTTTCATTATTATTATTATTATTTTTATTATAAAAAAGGGGGGAAGCACAAACCCGGAGGATTAACAGCTAGTAATTTTAAATCCCAAATTATTGTGCAAAAAATTAACTAATTTAATCCTCTCAAGGGGGGCTCCTTGGCGTGGTGAAGGGCCTTGGTCTGGGGAATTAGCCCGCGCTTCTTCCTCAGCCCGAACCTAATTACCCCCCTTCCCCCCTCCCCTTCCCATCCCCCCCATCCCCCCTTTTTTCCCATTCCCCTCCTCCTCCTCACCCCTCCTTTTGCCCTCCTCTTTTTACCTTTCGTGTTTCTCCCACAGGCTGCTATTTCCCTGGTAGGGGAAAGGACACCGGGGCGACCCATTCCGTTGAGGTTCTTGGCGGTGGCGTAGTTTGCCGTGGAAACTGGTTTGGCCTGGGGATGCCCGATCCCTCCCCGGGTACCCCGGAGTAGCTTTGGGTGTCTTTTGGGCACGGTGTATCTCGGGAAGCCACCTTTCGGATTCCGGGGGTGGGGGCTGAAGGGGGGATCTTTGTGGGGGATTCCGGCCGCCCTTCTTTTGTCCACCGAGGTAGCTGGGGCAGTGTGAGGTTGCTACCCCGGGAATTGCTGGTTTATGGCATGAAGGGTGGGGTGGGGCACGGTTCCATGCTGCATCTGCGCTACTAGCGGTGTCGAGTCCTCGGGGGCCCGGGGAGGGAGATTTCCGCCCTTTCATTCCTCCGGGGAACTTTTCCCCCCCGCTCCCCCCCTTTTTTTTATTCTTTTTTTTTTTTTTTTTTTCTTTTCTTTCTTTTTTTTTTTTAAAAAACAAAAAGCAAAGGAGTAACCAAAACCATGGCACCCTAGTCCATGAAACCACTCCCCCCGGGCCCCTTCTTGATACCGCCCCCCATTTGACCCGCCTTGTGTTTAGACCACTCTTGGGAACTCCTACCCCCTGACCTTTTGCGGGTGCTTTTCCTCACCCCCTTCAGTACCGGGGCTTCGACTGACTCCTTCGATTTTCTGAACTCCGCCTCCCTTTTACATGCTTCCGGCTCTCCCTCTACGGTCGGCAATTTTCGAATCGCCCACCCTTTCATGCCGGGCCAACTCCGGTCCACCCTAAAAACCCCCGTCAAATTTCCCGAGATGCTCCGTCGTTACCCTTCCCATTCACTCGAAAGACCGAAAACCCTCAAGCACTCCCTCCACGCTCAGTTTCGGACCAACAATGGACTAAATTCTTTACTTTAAGACCAATTCTTCTTTGCCTACCTTTTTTTTTTTTTTTTTTTTTTTTTTTTGTTTTTTTTTTTTTTTTTTTTTTTGAAAAAAAATTTTTTCAAAGGCTTTTTCCCGCCCCCATTTCAAGAATTTCCCAAATTTTGGGGCTTTTAAAAGGGAAAGGATCTCCCTTCCCCAAAAAAAGCCACCCCCCCCCCCCCCCTTTTATTCCCCTTTCCTTTTAAAACCCCCCCCCTTTTAATTTTTCCCCCAACCCAAATCCCAAAGTTTCCCCAGTCATGTGGAAGAATTTTTGGCGTGGAAACCCCGGTTCCCCAACCCAAATGCCATGCCTTCTGGGGCGGGAACACCCTTGAATTCCAAAAAAATTTTTCGCCAAACCCCCCTCCTTTTGCCAATGTTTAATGAAAGGGCTAACCCCTTAGAAAACCGGGGCCCCCCCTTTTTGGCCAAAGGGGGGTTTTTAACTTAAATTTTTTAAGTGAAAATCCCCCCTTGGGCTTTCCAAAAAAGAGGCAAAGGTCTCCCTTATGCTATGGCAGTTACTCATCTCCGCCTCCAAGGGAGACTACCCCCGGTTTTTTATTCTGTGTTTCCAAACATCCCCCCACTTTGGGGGCCCATCTTCTGCGCCCCTCTGTTGTTACCCCCCCCATACCCTTGGCTCTAATCCTTTTTCGTCCTTGGCTCTGAGTCCCGACTACAATCATCTGTTCTCACATCTCGCGTCCTTCCTCACAAGCCCCGTATCGACAAGAAACCTCGACACACCTAATACCAATCGCCCCCCTACTCAAAGTCCAAAAAATCCACTTGCTCAAATTTCTTTGCCCCTTCCTTCCCTTCTTCCCCCTCCACAGTTACCTTTCCCGTCTCTGTACCCATTTTCCCCTCTCTCTGGCTTATAAAAAGTGTGGGGATTTACCCCCCTCCCTACTATGCTTCCCCCCCCCTCCCCTCCCAAGTTCTCCCCCTTCTTCACCCCCAGGTTTTTACCCCTTCGTCCCCCCCCCAACTTCATTCCGTCCTTTCACTTTTCCCCCCCCCCTCACTTTGGGACATCCATTACGTCCAATCTTTACTCACCCTCCCCCCTCCTATCTCCAATATGGTTTCCCCTACATCTTTGAATTCGAAAACTTTTAACCATTTCGAATTTTGCAGAGATAAACCCTTCATGGACATGATTCCTTCCGTTTTTTCTCTTCCCCCTCCTCCCTCTTTACAACCCATTTTTCGCAACGTCCGTTCCTTCCTCTTAAATCTTCCAACCCCACCGTTTATTTTCTAACCCTCTACCGTAGGTGCTTTACCTACAGATTTTTATATTTTCTTCATCGCCAAATCATGGCCTATTTCATGGAAATCCGCGGCCTCAGGTAATCGGGGTGACTGATGTTTCTTTCCGGTTTTTCCCCCCTTGGTGCTTGCTTACAAGAACCAAAATTACACTGTGTTTTCCAACCTATCTCAGGGTATAATTTTTTGTATTCTTCGGATCCTTTCTCAGATGGGACCTTTAATGAAAGTGCCTTCTTCTACGCAATAATTCCGTACGCAACTATTTTTTCCATACCTCCTGCATTACACTGCAGCCCCTATCCCCTTGAATAAGTGGTTTTAAAAATGTTCTTTTTATCTCTCTCCTTCTCGAGATTTTTTTTACCCAGACTTTGCCCTTTTTTGTTTCTCCTTTCCCCCACCACTTTTTGTTACTTGGTGATTTTAATGCCCACCTTTCCTTGGGGGGGGTCCATTGGACTACGGGGATTCAGTGGAGTTTTTTTTTTGCCTCTCACCCCCCCCAGTTTTAAATACGGGTACTCCCCCCCATTTGATCCCCGTACTCAACTCTCTCTTCATGATCTATCAGTCTGCTCTTCCCCACAGACTAGACTTCACCTGGTCTGTTCTACCCCTTACATAAGCGATCATTTCCGTCATTTTTACTTCTCCCTTTCCCACACCACCTTTCCCTTTTGCCCCGCGGCAATTTGACGGGCAAATTGGATCTTTACTCACCCTCACGCTTTTAGTGGGTTCCTTCTTCATCCTCCATTGATGAGCTCCACACACTTCTCACATCAGTTTATAAACCGCAGCTTTCATTCTAACCCCACACCTCAGGGAGGCATTTCAAAGTGCGTGCCTTGGTGGTTCCGCGTGTGGGCAGTACGTTGAAACGGCGCATGGGGCAGGACCGGTACAATAAACCGCTGAGAGACTTGTTTATTTAAGCAGAAGGTGCGAGCTCGCCGTGCATCCGGAATAAAGCACTTGTTGGGGGAGACATTTTTTCCACCATCACCTCTGCTTCTTCTATGAGTGCAGTTGGAAAAAAATGAGGGGAAAAAGAGTGGTAAATACCTCCTGACCCGGCCCCGTTCTACGGGCACTGGTTTGATTAGCAAACCCCCGCGTTGCCATTGAACTGGCACACATTGGGCGTATTTCCCCAGGGTCCATCTTGCCCCTCGTTTTTTTTCCTCAAAGTCTCCAGAGGTTATACCCTTGGACTTTTCTTCTCTCGGGAAGAACAGTATAATTGCCTTTTACACTTCAAAAACTGGAGGCAACGCTCCGCTTGCCGACACGGCAGCTGGGCCTGAGACATTCATATTCGTAGTTACAACATTTACACGGTCCCCCTTGTAGTCCCTTCACCTCTTTAAACTTTTTTTGGGGAAAGGGTTCTTCCCCACTGTGGAAATCGCCATTGTTCCCCCTTTCCCCAAACCCCGGGATACAGGACATGATGCCTCCCCCTATGCCCCATCGCTCTTACAAGTGCAGTTTTTCAAAGTGATGGAACGCCTCTAAATCGACGTTTAATGTGGTATTTTAAAACTCACAACAGTCTCTCCGCTAGTCATATGGCTTTCGTAGGGTCGTTCTACCTAGACCCCTTACTACCTTGGGTACTATGTTCGAATGCCTTTGCGAAAAATCACCAGTTTTCCATATTTTTTGACCTTTAGAAGGGATATGACACAACTTTGGGGGTATAATATTTTGGCCCAGGCCTTCCTTAGCCCCCGAGGCAACCCATCCTCCTTAAGAACTTTTTTAATGACAGACATTTTTCCCTGTTCGGTCAATAATGTTCTTTCCCCGGTTCGCCCAAACTGAAGGGTCCCTCAGGATGTGTTAAAAAAACATTTTTTTTCCTTGATAAAGTTTGGGCCCCTGTTCTTTTACCCAATATTTGGTCACCCTATTTGATGACTTCGCATTGCTTGGCAGGCGTGACTTTACCTTATTGCAGTTTCTCTCCAGCTGCGGGCGACCGTGGTTTCCACTTGGGCCACCACACATGGGTTTAAATTTTTAAGTACCCCAAAATCACCAAAAATTTCACTAGACGCTCTGTTATCTCCGATCATCCTTTGTATCTCTATGGCTCCCGTATCCCCGAACGTGATACATCAGGGGTTTTTAGGCCTTCTCTTTGACCGCGTTAACCTGGAAACCTCACATTACCTCTTGAAGGCAACTTGTCCGGGGCCCGGGTAAAACCTTTTTAAAACCCTTGCCACTTTCCTGGGGGGCTGATCGTCGAACTTGCTTTGCCCACATTCAGCCCTCGTTTTTTAACGAAACTCATTATGGGACCAGATTTATTCCGCGGCCCCCTGCTACCTCTCTAGCCTTAACTTACCTCACCAAAGGGTTCGTTTGGCCTTGGGGTTTTTTGCTCTTCCCCTGTTGAGACCCATACAGAAGCAAATTTTCCATCCTTTTTATCGCCGTGATGCCCATTGCCTTGTTTCTAGTCGCTCTCAGATCACACAATCCTTCCTTATAGAATGGGGCACCGTTTAGTAGACATTTTTTATTTTTTCGCCGCCCCTGTTTTCTCCTCCCTTTTTTTCTTTGCCTACTTTCATTTTTGTCTTCCTTTAGTTACCCCCCTTTATATGTTCTGTAATCTCATTTTCCCTACCCCCCTGGGAAGTTCCAGCTGTTGGGTCTGTTCTTTCTCATCCCTTGTCGAAAGCTCAACTCCCACGGGGGCTTCCCGTCTCTTTTTCTTGATCACTTCCACCTTTATTCCATGCCACCGTGGTACACAAAGGCCTAATCTTGACGGGGGTCGGATTCCAGCAGTGTTTCCCCGGGCAGCGTCTACGAGGGCATTTTCATTTTCAGCTAGCTTTTTTCTGCTGAACTGTTGCCATTCTTGCAGCACTTATTCGATCGCATCTATCCTGGTCTCATTTTTTAGTAGTCTCAGACTCCCTTTTGTCTACAGGGTATACGAAAATTTTTTTTAAAATCCATCCCCTAGTTCTCCGTACCAACTTTGGCAGCCGTACTCTACCAAACATAAAGAATTGTTTTTTGTTGGTCCCTGGCATGTCGACGACAGGGCAATGAACAGGCAACACTGCTTGTCGCGGTCAGCAGTTATGACCTACCAAATTTTTTATCGAGGTGTTCCATTTCTAGACTATTTTTTCTGCAATAGCTACCCACCTTTGCACCCGTTGGCAAAAACGTTTTTCAACTCGCTCGGTAAAAACTTCATTTTATTAAACCGAGCATAGGTTACTGGCCTCTTCTTGTCATCAGGCCCAGGTTGGGGGCCATCTCTCCCGCCTTGCTTGGCCACACTCGCTTACTCATGGGATCTCATGGGGAGGCACCCTGTTTTCCCCTCTGTGGCTGTCAAGTTCCAGTATCGATTAGCCCATTCTGTTAGATGCCCCCTCTTCAACGACACGCAGAATTTACCCCCAAATGTCTTCGTTCTCCCACTCCTCTTTACCTTTCCCCTTTTTGCTGATGGGGCCCTCCTTTAATCCCGCTCTCTCATTTACTTCTTGACAAGACTGATTTACTCCACAAACCTGATGAACTTTTCACACCCCCCCACCCTTTTTGGGTTTGTCTCTTGCTGCCCTTTACCCTTTCACCCCTCCATGCCCCCCGTTTTCCGTAACCCGTTGTCATCCATCTCCCTTTTGCCACCCGATCCCCCGCTTCCTTCTGCCCGCAGCGCTGATAGTCCTTTTGGCTTTTGCGCTTTTTTTTTTGATTATAAAAATAAAAAAACAATTTAATAATCCAAAAATAGATGGATCAAAGTGTCTTTCTCATAAATTTTTATTTCCCATTTTGCAAAAAATTAACTAATTTAGTTTTTTTTCCCTAAGTAAGGCACCTGGTGACATTTTCATTAATTTTTTCTATTACCTAGGGTGAAGCACAAAACCCAAGGTCATAGGTGCCGGGAAAGGGGGGCAATTATCATAAAGAGTAAACTCAAAAGGGGCAATGAGAGGCACCCAAAATTTCAGTCCAAAGTATTATTACAATCAAGGGGACCTAAAACCCATGAATTATCAGCCAGTGGGGGGGGGAGGACTAAAGGGTATTCGGGCTCAATTCGGAACGGAGCACAGATAAATTTCCCCTAGTAAAGGGCCCCTCACAGTGTCAAGGAGCCTTGAGGGTACCCAAAAGGGGAAAAAAGTCCAATTCCTTGCATCAAGTGCCCAACACTAGTATCAGCCTCAGAGACCAGGAAATTTTGAGAAAGACACGGGAAAACGTGAAATCTAAAAAATATTTGTGCCTGGACTATGACCCTCTCAACACAGATTTGGAACACATACTGGCAAGAGAGAAAGGTGTGAAATGCCCATGGGGTAGGAGAAGACGGGAACCTATGAAGTAACTGAAAACCCACATGTAGTGGGCAGGTCTGGTCCAGTATCAGATAGTGGGTGTTTTCCACATTTTACAATTCCCACTTTTTTTTCGGGTTGCAGCAAATGCAATTAATAAAGGGTTCCAGGCATTTCAAAATCAAAGATTGTGTTTGAAAAAGGACACAAGTGAAACAATACAACATTTTTTTGTAGCAACTTTAAAATTGAGGAGCTTTGTTAAACATTCGAGCAAGGACCTCTTAAAGGGGGAGTCCTTGGCGGGGGTGAAGAGGCTTTTGGTCTGAGGAATTAGCCCTGTCGGTCTTCTTCCTCAACCGAACCTAATTCCCCCCCTTTCCCCCCTCCCCTTTTTTCCATTCCTCCCCCCTCCTCACCCCCCCTTTTCCCCTTCCCTTTTTTTGGCCTTCGGGATTTCTCCCACAGGCGCGCTTTTTTCCTAGGTGGGGGAAAGGGGACCCCGGGGGTCCATCCCTTTCCCTTTGAGGTTCTTGGCGGTGGCGAGTTTGCCGGGGAATCGACCCCCTGGGTGCCCGACCCTCTCCGGTATCCCGGAGTTTTTTGGGTGTTTTTTGGGCGACGGGGTATCTCTGGAAGCCCCTTTCGGTTTCCGGGGGTGGTGGTGAAGGAGGTATGCTTTGGGGGGATACCCGGCCGCCCTCTTTTTTTTGTCCACCGAGGTAGGGCAGATGGAGGTTGCTACCCCCGGTTTCTGGTTTCTGGATAAAGGGGTAGGTAGGCAGGGGTTCCATGCTGCTCTCGCTACTAGGGGTTTGAGTCCCTGGGCGTGGAGGGAGATTTCCGGCCCTTTAAATCCTCCGGGGAACTATTCCTCCCCCGCCCCCCTTTTTTTATTTTTTTTTTTTTTTTTTTAATTTTCTTTTTTTCTTTCTTTTTTTTCTTAAAAACAAAAAAGCAAAGATAACCAACCATGCACCCTACCCTGAAACCACTACCCCCGGGCCCCTTCTTGATACCGCACCCCATTCTGACCCCCCTTGTGTTTAACCACTCTTCCGGACACTCCTGTCCCCCTGTCCCTCTTGTGGGCTTTTTCCAAAACCCGCTTCGGCCCGGGGGGCTTCGACTGACCCTTCGATTTGCTAACCCGCCTCCTTTGACATGTTTCCCCGGTTCTCCCTCACGGTAGGGCAATTTTCGAACGCCCCCCATTTCATCCCGGACCAACTCCGCCCACTCCAAATGCCAACGTCAATCTCTGATGTGCTCCTTTGTTCCCTTTCCATTCTACTGGGAAAAGACCGACACGTCAGCCTCCCTTCCCCGCTGGGTTTTTGGGACCACAAAAAGGGTTTAATTCTTTACTTTAAGACCAATTTTTCTTCTGCCTACCTTTCTGACCATAGTTTTTGGAAAAGCGCTCCTGCGTCAGTTGGCAGAGATATTTATTTCCCTCTCGAGGGTACACGCATCGTCACTGCCAAATGAACCCAAGCCATGATCTTTCCTCCTTTCGAATATCGATACCACTCCTATCACTTTTTAAAAAATTTTTTTCTCTCAATTTTTAGTTTACTGTCATTCTCCCCCATACCATAGCCCCAACAGAATTTCCATATGGGCCCAATGACTTTTGGGGGAAACTGGAAAACCCCGGGATCCCCAATCCTCAAAGAGACCTTATGTCCTTCCCCCGGGGGGGAGACTTTCCCCTTGAATGTGGCTCTTTAACTTTTGACAGCCGAGAACTCCCGCCCTCTGTATTTCCCGCGGGACATGGGTTACAATTCGAAAGGTTACCTACACCGCAACAATGTAGAAATTGCGGGCGTTTTGGCACCCAGCGAAAATTCAGACTATGGCCGAAGCCCAGCTGTGGTGCCGACGACCATTCTAATACATCTTGAGCAACCTCCATCTCCCTTAAATTGAAATAAAGTCCCCCCTTCGTACTCCCGCCGTTGCCAGGTCATTTAAATAAACGGAAAATCCGTTTGCCTAAAAGAGGCAGAAGGTCTCCCTTATGCTATGGCATTACTCATCCCGCCCCCAAGGGGAGATCCCCCCGGTTTTTTCCAAACACCCCCCACTTCGGGGGTCCACTTCGCAGCCCCCTCTGTTGTTACCCCCCCAAGCCACTACGGCATCTAATCCTTTTGCTCCCCTTGGCCTGCTCCCGCTACAACTCATCTGTTCTCACATCTTGCGTCCTTCCTCACAAGCCCCAGTACGACAAGACCTCGTACGACACCTAATCCCAATCGCCCCTTACTCAAAGCCCCAAAAAATCCACTTTGCTAAAATCTTTTTTTCCCCTTCCTTCCCTTCTTCCACCTCCCACTTAATTTTCCATCTCTGTACCTAGTTCTTCCCCTCTCTGGCTCTTTTAAAAGTGGGGGATTCACCCTCCTCCTCACTAGTTCCCCCCCTTTCCCCCCCCCAAAATTTCTTTTTTTAAGGGGTTTTGGTAATTATTGTTTAATTTTTTTTTTTTGGTTTTTTTTGTTTTTTTTTTTAAAAGGAAATTTTAATTAAGAAAAAAGAGATTTAAATATATAGAAAATTAAAGGGAAATGATTTTTGTTTTTTTTTTTTTGAAGTGTTTTGTATTGAAAAATTTAATGAAAAAGTTGTTTTTTTAAAATTTCTAGTGTGGGTTTTATAAGATTTTTAATTTTTTTTTTAAATTGGGTATTAGGGGAATATCCCCCTCATAATCTATTAATTTGCTTTCCCAGGTTTTTTTGGGTGTTCAAAAAAAAATTACCTCCTTTTTTCCCAACATATCTCGGCTATAATTTTTGTTTCTTCGGACCTTTCTCAAGGGGCCCTTTTAAATAAAATCCCTTTTCTTCTACCAAGATTTTCCGTACTGTCAATATTGCCCATACCTCGCTGAAATTAACTGCAGCCCGACCACTTGAATAAGTGGTTTACAATATGTTTTTTTATATCTCTCTCCTTCTCGAGCTTTTTTCACCCAACTTTGCCTTTCTTGTTTCATCCTTACCACCACCACTTCTGTTACTTGGTGATTTTAACCCCACCATTTTCCTCGGGGGGGGGGGTTCTTTGTGCTCACTGGCATTCAGTTGGGGGCTTTTCTCGCCTTCCCCCCCCAGTTTTAAATAGGGTTTCCCACCCCATTTTGATCCTCGTACTCATACCTCTCTTCATCGTTTATCAGTCTGCTCTTCCTCCACTGCACTGACTTCACCTGGTCTGTTCTACCGGGCTTACAGACAGCGTCATTTTCCGATCATTCTTACTTCTTTTCCTTTCACCACCTTTTTTCCTACCCTCACTGGAATTTTTATCAGACAAATTTGGGGTCTTTACTCACACCTCACTGCTTTTGTGAGGTTCCTTCTTTATCCCCATTGAGAGCCCTACCACTTCTCGACGTCAGTTTATACCGCAGTTTTCATTTTACCCCAAACCCAGGGAGGGATTCTCAGAAAATGCGTGCCTTGGTGGTCTCCCGCTTGTGCTGGCAGTACGTTTGAAACGTGCTCATGGGCAGGGACCCGGGACAATGAACCGCTGAGAGACTTTTTGATTTAAGCAAACTGGATCGCTGCCCTTTTATCCTGAAGCTAAACCCCTTGTTGGCGAACAAAATTTCCACCCTACCTCTGCTTCTTCCAGATGCAGTTGGAAAAAAGTGAGGAAATTGAGTGTAAATACTCTCCTGACCCACTCCTGTTCTACGGGGGCGTGGTGTTATGTAGCAAACCCCTCGATTGCCATTGAACTTGGCACACATCTGGTCCGTATTTCCCGAGGGCTCCATCATGCCCCCGTTTCTTTCCCCAAAAATCGCCAGAGAGTTAGGCCCTTGGGCTTTTCTTCTCTCAGAGAAGAACTATAATGGCCTTTTATACTTCAAGAAAATAAGGGGAACGCTCTCAGCTTGCCCATCTCGGGAGCTGGGCCTGACGACATTCAAATTTGTATGTTACAAATTTACATCGGGCAGCCCTTTAGTCCTCTTACACCTCTTTAATCTTTTTTTGGGGACAAGGATTCTTTCCCCCCTGTGGGGAAAACTGCCATTGTTCTCCCTTTCCGCAAAACCCGGGGACACAGGACAGATGCCTCCCCCTAACCCCCATCCCTTACTATGCAGTTTGCAAAGGAGGAACGTCTCGTAAATCGAGTTTAATTGGATTTAGAGACACACAACAGTCCTCCGCTAGTCAATATGGCTTTGTAAGGGTCTTCTAAAACCCTAGCCCCCTTTCTACGCTTGGATAGTATTTGTAATGCTTTGCAATAACACTCATTATTGCCATATTTTTTTTCCTTGAAAGGCATATGACCAACTTGGGGGTATAATATTTTTGGGCCCCGGCCCATTCCTTAGGCCTCCGAGGGAACTACCCTCCTTCCTTAAGAACTTTTTAACTACAGACATTTCCGGTTTGAGTCAATAAGTTTTTCCCCCCACTTCGTCCCAAGTGAAAGGGTCCCCCAGGGATGTTTCTAAGCACAACACTTTTTCTCCTTGCTATAAATATTTGGCTCTGTTTTTCCACCCAATATTTGGTCATCACTTATTTTTTTGACTTCGAAATTTCTTGGCGGGCTGCTGTCATCTTATTAATTTTTTTCTTCAGCATGCGGTCGACCGTGTTCCACTTGGGCCCCCCACGCATGGGTTTAAATTTTCAAGTACCAAAAATCACCAAAAAACTTTTAAATAGACGCTCGTTATCTCCGATCACCTTTGTATCTCTATGGGTCCCACCCCGAAGTGAACATCAGGTTTAGCCTTTCTTTGACCGCGTTATCCTGGAAACCTCCATAACCTCTCTGAAGGCAACTTTCACAGCCGGCTAAACCCTTTTTAAAACCCTGCCCTCCCTTTTCCGGGGGGCTGATGTCGAACTCTGCTTTGGGCCCCATTCAGCCCTCGTTTTATCGAAAACCCATTATGGTGACCAAATTTTTTCCGGGCCTCTCCCGCACTCTCTCTAGCCCAACTCTATCCCTCCCAAGGATTCTTTTGTGCCTTGGTGCTTTTTTCGCTCTTCCCCGTTAGAGCCTTTATCAGAACAATGTTCCCCTCCTTGTCTGATCGCCGGAGAGGGGGGGGGGGGGGGGGGGGGGGGGGGGGGGGGGGGGGGGGGGGGGGGGGGGGGGGGGGGGGGGGGTTTTTTTTGGGGGGGGGGGGGGGGGGGGGGGGGGGGGGGGGGATTTTCCCAAGATTTTTTGCTAATGTATCCTTCTTCCATTAAATTTCGTAATGCATCTAGCCTGTGTCTCATTTTTTTCTCGACTCCCTTGTCTCTCAGGTTACAAAATTTGATACATCTCATCCCTACTGGAATCCACTTTGGGTCCCTTTCTCACCCCCAAAAATTGTTTTTTTTTGGGGGGTTTCCCGGTTTTTTCTACACAATAACCCGGCCACCGCGGGGCACAGAATGGCCTCCAATTTTCCATCGAGGTGTTCCAATTTTCGGAAACCCATTTTCCGAATAGTACCCCCTTCCACCCCTTTGGGAAAAAACGTTGGCAATTGCTGGTCCTTCATTTATTTCCGACAAGGTTACTCCGTTTCTTTCATCATCCCAGGTTGGGGGGCAAAATTCTCCCGCCTTCCAAATGGTACCTCTTATTGGTACAGGAAGGAAAATGCCTCTCGTAGCAGTTTTAAGTTCCCATATCGTTCCCAATTTTGTTTTGAAACCCGCCCCTTCAACGGCAAACCGTTTACCTCCCGTGTTTCTTCTAATACCCCCTTTACCCTCCCTTCTTGCTGTGGACCCCTTTTCCCCCTTCCATTGACTTCTTACAAGGGGGCCCCGTTTCTCCACAAATCGATGATACTTTTGACTCCCGTCACCCCCAGTTTCGTTCTTCGCCCTTTCCTTTACCTCCCCCCCCCGGTTTTCCCCTATTACCTCCATCTCCCTTTTGCAAACCCGATCCCTCCTTTCCTTCCTCCCCCCAGCCTTATTAGTCCTTGTGGTTACCCTTTTTGGGTTATAATAATAATTAAAAATTTTTTTTTATAATTATTTTCTCTCAGTTTTCCCTGGAAAACCTAAAATATATAATTTAAATTTTTAGGGGCCCTATATGATAAAAATCAATATAAGTCCTAAGAAAAAATTTTTTTAAAAACCCGTTTGAGGTTATTTGGGGCAAAATAAATCCCCGGGCCGATGAATTTTTTCAAGGTTCTTAGAGTGTAAAATGGAATTTTTGAACCATTGACTAATTTTTTTTTAATATTTTTTTTCAAACAGGTTAGGTCTGATAGTGGAAGAGGGCTAATGTAATTCCCCTTTTTTTTAAAGCAGGGGACAAGTCGTTACCCAAGTACCCCCCAGTAAGCCTAATTTTAAATTTGTAGGAAATTACTGAGTCAGTTAAAGCTGAAAATATAAAAAGCCATCTGGATAAGCACAGTTTTGTTTAACGACATCGCAGATTCACGAGGGGCCGTTCCCGCCTAATAATAAAATTAACCTTCTCATAAATCTTTTAGGCCGCGATATGATAAAAAATTTCGTTTTTTTGTTTTTAGATTTTATAAGGCTTTTGATAATTACTGCAACAGAAACTGTTAAAGAAAGGGCAGCTCTGGCTTTGGGGGGGAAAAGTGCTTTCTGGATCGAGTCAGGGCCTCCAATAGGAACCAAGAGTATGTTTAAAATGGGTTAAAACCCGGTGGGATCTGAACAAGGGGCGCCCACAGGATCAGTCTTGGCCCGTTGTTGTTTATAATACGATACCTCAATGACCTGAGGGAATTACTGTGAGTGAAAAAATTTTTGCCGACGCCCAAAAAGATAAGTAGGATAATTGTTTCCCAAATTTAGAGCAGGGAATTTTTTGGAGGATTTAGACAAACTAAAATTCATGGTCAGAAAATAAAGAGCAGTTTAATGAAGGTAAATGAAAGGTTTCTGAGCTTGGATTTTGAAAACCCCTAGTATTTAAGAACATAAGAAAGGAGAACACTGCAGCAGGCCTTTTCCTATATAGGGAGGCCCTTTTCAATTTATTTACTAACAAAAATTTTCCCAATGCAATTTTTTAAAGCCCCCCAAGAATTAAGTTCTGATAACTCATCCCTCTATGTAAATGCCACTGAAAATCCAACCCTCTCCTGTGTATTTCCCAAACCCAAATTTGAAACTACCCCAGGTTTTTTAGCCCAATAATCAATAGGTAGACTGTTGCACTTACCCAACTACCCTATTTCCAACCATAATTTCCTGTATCCTTTCTAAATGTAAATTTGTCAAATTTTTGAATCCATTAATGAAGGTTCTCTTTTGGAGAGATATCCTCAAGACCTTAATTATATCCCCTTTATTAATACCCATTTTTCCACTTGTACACTTGTATCAATGTTTCCCCTCATTCTTCGTCTAACAAGTGAATATAATTTAAGGGTTTTAAATCTTTGTTCACGCGGAAGATTTCTAATGCTGCGTATTAATTTGGTCATTTTACGCTGAATGTTTTCTAACGAATTTATGTTGCATTCTGCAATGTGGAGACCAGAACTGAGCTGCATAATGTAGGTGAGGCCTTAATAATGAAGTATAAAGTTGTAATCTAGAGGTCCAGTGACTTTATGGAAACAGTTTCAGGACTGTTTTCTGAAGCAGTGTGTAACAAGGCCTACCAGGGGTAATAATTTGCTAGACCTAGTCTTGCCAAATTTAGGGAAACACTCGTAAATAATCTGGAGATCACGGAAGAGCTTTGCGCAAGTGATGACAGATCCATCACTTTTAGCATTAACCGGGAATACAAGAATAACGATAGTACGGTAAAAATGCCCAATTTTCGTTTTGCCAATTATAATGGACTCGGGAACACCCATCAAATCTCGATTGGGGTTATCTAGCTAATGATTTTATTGACGATGATCATATTTATGATTATGAAGGGATCTGCTTTTATGATTTTTTTCTTAATAATGTACATCGTGCTCAGAGTATATACTTTCCCCAGAGAGAAATTAAGTCTAATAATAACGACCCCAAATGGATTAACAGGAGGCTAAAGCATCTATTAGGAAGAAAAGGGGAATTTATAGGTGCATAAGAAGAGGAGAGGTTAACCTTACTGACCAATATTATTTATTTATTTATTATTAATTTGAACATGATCAGTGAAGTACAAAAGAATACAGTTAAATGCACATGGCCAAAGCCACTTGAATGCAGAAGCATTACGGGCAGGTTTAAATTAACTTAAGATTAAATAAGCAATGAAGTATTCAGTAGTGGTAAAATATTATGTAGAACAGATAACAAGCCAAATGAGTATTACCCAAAAAAGGTCGTATGGTTGGCATGCATTGCTGTACAATCAGTTTTTTATTTATTTTTATTTATTTATTTATTTAATTTGGAACATGATAAGAGAAGTTTCAAGGGAAAACAATTTTAAAGTGCAACATGCCAAAGCCCTTGAATGCAGAGCATTGTGGGCAGGCTTAATGAACTTAAGATTAACTAAGCAATGATATATTCCCGTGGTACAAAAATTATTGTAAAACAGATAACAATTTAAATACAAATAGTATTACAAAAACAGGTCATATGGCATTTACTGTGTTGCTGTGAATTTAGTAGAATGGAGTATTCTTTTAGGTAATGAAGTTAAATAGTAACAAAGTTTTGATTGGGTCACATTGCATTTATGAGATACACATAATTAGATACATATTTTTTTTTTTTTTTTATTATCACAAAGGCCGATTCCCACCAAGGCAGGGTGGCCGAAAAAGAAAACTTTCACCATCATTCACTCCATCACGTTTGCCAGAAGGGTGCTTTACACTACAGTTTTTAAACTGCAACAATTAAACACCCCTACAATATAGGATACAATTTTTTGAGATACAAGTATTCAGTATTTATTTAGTTGTGGGTGAGTAAGTGATTTTTGAGAAGAGACTTGAATTTAAAAAACAGACAGTGTTTCTTTTATTCACAGGTAATGAATCCAGATTTTAGGGCCTTTTATGTGCATTGAGTTTTTTGCATTAGCGTGAGATGGACACGAGGAACATCAAAGAATGATCTGTGTTTTGTGTTATGGTCATGTGTTCTGTTGAGGTTGGTAAGGAGATGTTTGAGGGGAGGGTTAATGCCCAGAGTTAAGTTTTTTTAAATGTATGTAGTAGGTGCAGTAATAAGTATGGATGTTTTGTATTGGTGAGTAGGTTTAGAGTTTGAAATTGGTGGAGTGTGCTGTCCTGTAGTGGGAATTTGTTTTTTATTCTGACTGCAGCCTTTTGTTGGGTGATTAGTGGTCTGAGATGGTTATTGTTGTTGAGCCCCATGCACAAATTCCATAGGTGAGATAGGGGTAAATAAGTGAGTGAATAGGGCCCAGGAGGGCTGAAATGTGGAAAAATAGTACATATCTTCGATAGTATGCCTACGGTCTTGGAAATTTTTTTGGAAATTTGTTGTATATGTGTTTGAAATTTGAGTCTATTATCAAGGTGGATTCCTAGGAATTTTCCCTCTGTGAGTTTTGTGATAGGTGATCCATTTACCATTATGTTAAGAGACACATCTGCAAGCTTTTGTTACCAAACTGAATGTAGTAGGTTTGCAATGTTTAGAGTAAGTTTGTTGGTCCTCATCCAGGTTGATATTTTCTGTAATTCGGTATTTACAGTTTTGGCTATCATGGCTGGGCTCGGGTGAGAGTAGACGGTATGTAGTGTCATCTGCAAATAGTGTGGGTTTGAGTAGTTGCGATGCTTTGGTAGGTCATTATGTTATATGAGAAAGGGAAAGAGGGGCCTAGGACACTCCCTGTGGGACACCATCTGTAATTGGCTGTGCGGAAGAGTTTGCCCATTTGTGTACACGTATTGGCTTCTGTTGCTGGTAATGACTTTAGGTAGTTGAGGGAGTGGCCCTCTTATACCATAGTGCGACAATTTTATGTGGAGCAAGTCGTGGTCATCTGTATCGAAAGCTTTACGTAAGTCAATGAAGATCCCCAGTGGACTTCTTTTTTCTCTATTACTGTATAAATATGTTTAGCATGGGATAATAGCATCATTAGTATTTTTTTTAGGCCTGAACCCAAATTGACAGGGTTGAGTATTTTGAGGGAGATGAGGTAGAATAGATACGCTAATGGATTAATTTTTCAAAGATTTTAGAGAGGGTGTAAGTTGGGTATTTGGCCTATAGTTTTTTCAAGTCTGTGTGGTCTCCTCCTTTATGGATCGAGGTGACCCTTGCTATTTTGAGAACTGTAGGAAAGGTAGAGGATTTAATGGATTTGGGTTTAAAAAGGTTTGCAATGATTGGTGATAGCACCTTACACCCTTTTTTTGTATATAATGGGTGGTAAGGTATTTAAATCTCCTGTCTTGCTTTTTTAGTTTGTTGATAAGGGAGACTTCCCGTTGGGTTAGTTGGAGCTAGGAACAGTGGGGTTCAGGTAGTTGCCATGAGGTAGTCATTGGGTGGGGTACTGAGCTTGGGATTTATTGGCAAGGTTTTTTCCTATATTTGGGGAAGAAATCATTGAGTCTGTTGCTTGTTTCAGTAGTGGAGAATTGGGGTTTATCTGGTTTTGTTAATTCAATTTCGTGTTTTTCTTTTTGTTCCTAGTATTCTGATAGGCTTTACAGGTCTTTTTTATGTCACCTTGTAAGTTGAATAATCGTTCTCATAATACAATTTTTTAGCCCTTCTTATCAGGCTGGGTTAGGATTGACGAGTAATGTTTTGTTCGGTCTCTGGTTATGTGGCCCATTCTGTACTGTTTTTCGTATAGGTGCTTTGTATTATGGATTTTAGGATACTGGTGTTAGCCAGGGACTTTTCAGTCTCTCTGCAGTCATTTGTTTAGTTTTTTTAGGGGATGCTTGTTTTATTGGGGCTTTTTTAGAAAATTATTAATACATTCTACTGAGAGTAGTAAGTGATCTTTGTTCATGCGTGCATCAGTTATCATACTTTCCTAGGTTGTCACTAAAAACAGCTAATGTTTGACTGTGGTACTCTGTAGATGTTTATCACTGTGAGAGGTTTTTGTAGGTATTTGGATTGAATTTAGCTATTATATATTCCCCATGTTCATCCCTTGTGCAAGTATTAGTGATACATTCTAGTTGGTCAGTAGTATATAGCTGTGCCACCCCCTTGTTGATCTGGCCTACAGTTTGTGTATGGCTGTGTAACCAGGAAGGGATAGACATCTGTAGTATCAGGCTTTAGCCAGGTTTTCGGTGAGAGTAATGATGGACATACTAGCATGCAGGGAATTTAAATAATGCTATGAGTCATCGTAATGTTTGCTTAAAGATTCTGATATTGTAGTTAAAGACAGTTATGTTGTTGGCTCTGAGAAAGTGCCTTTGATTGTTCTGCTGTGTAGTAATTACAGTTACTGTTTGATTCATTTAAGTCATTAGATAAGAGGTTGGTATCAGATCAATGCTATAATCATAAAATTTATAGTGAATCTATAGTTTAATTAAATATAAGACAAAGTAATATTCTAAAGCTATAAAATAGCACCTGAATTATTTAACAAATGTAAAAAATATGAGCAATTAGCTTTTAAACCTAAATAAATGAAAGGGAATATAAAAGGACTAAAATATTGTGTAAAAAAAAGTGTAACAAATAAATGAATTAATGGCAAAATAATGACTTATTACACTTTAGCACCTGAGAAATAGCACCTTGAATTTTTTTAACAATGTGAATATATAAACAAGGTGTTATATAAAGCTAAAATAAAAGAGAAAAAATATAAGGGACTAAATTAAGTAATGGTAAACAAAGTTAAAAAGACAGATAGTCACTATGATTATAAATTGAAATTTGGGAAGTAAGAACTGGATTTGTTATATATAATAAGTTGAGCAAAATTGTACTATAAAAAGTAAAAAAAAAAAAATAATATGAGGTAGTTGGTACTATTTAGCAAAAGATAGTTAAGGCCTTGAAAATTTATATAATGAAATATACACTAATTGCACACACAATATAGTCACTAAGATATGAAAACAATCTTAGAGTAGGACTTATAATATAAACTTATAAAAATACAAATTAAAATGGTTCTTTCAAATTCACTAGGGGTTGATAGAGGTTTTTGAAAGATCAAGATCTAATAATTTTAAATTGACAAAATAAAATTCACAAATTAAAGTACCAAAAGAATAATAAGTAAAAAATAACAATAGCAATGACTTGGTTATAAGGGAAACATAAGCACATATGCAGTTTAATGTGATCCTTTATTGACAACGTTTCGCCCACACAGTGGGCTTTTTCAAGTCACACACACATCTACCTGGGGTGGAAGGTACCAGAATATTTATAGTCAGGTTCAGAATGTTGAGGTCAGGTGAAAAATGCTGCATCTGATAATCTTTGTAGATGGATGGTTCAGAGAACCGACATGTTGAGGTCAGGTGAAGAATGCTGCATCTGATGATCTACCGGGTGGGGTTATAGAGTCTTGGGTAGCTTGGCAGGGGTATTGGACAAGTTGTGAGTAGACCTTCTGCAGTGTTCTATGTTCTTATGTGGGATAGCGATGAAGAAGTTTCTTGGCGAGTGGTTCAGCTATGTTATAGAAGCCATTGTTCTGGTTGAATTGTAGGTTATAGAGTTTAAGCGATGATTCCAGGATTCTTCGGTATTGAGCGTTGTCTTCTGTGGCGATAAGTCTTGAGTTTCTGTAGTTAAATTAAATGGTTGTGTAAATTTGCGATGTTGTACACAGGCATTCCTTGTATCATCAGTCCTGCTTGCGTATTGGTGTTCTGAAATAGTGTTTGGAGGTCTCTTGATGTTTCGCCCAGTATAATTTATTTCAGTCATTACAAGGGATTATGTATACCCCTGCAGAGGATGGAAGCTTGTCCTGTCTACTGCTGGTGATGTCCTTGATGGTCGTGGAGGTAGATACTTGGAATGATGTATTGGAAAAGATGTTAGAAACATGTTTGGCAATGGAGTTGGTGGGGAGGACTAGGTATCTCTTCTCGGCAGTGTCTTCTCTGGGTGTGTTGAAGATGTTTAATTTCCCGCCGTCTGCGTCTCTGATGAAAGTGACGAGGATAGTGGAGTTTAGAAAATACTTGTTCAATTATAGTGCATTCTTCCTCAAGGAACTCATTGCTGCAGATTCTGAGTGCACGCAGGAAGAAGCCTATAATTACACCACGTTTAGTTTTGGTGTCGTGGTGAGAGTAGAAGTGAAGAAGATCGTTTTGGTTGTTTTTTTGTTATTTTTAAAAGTAATTTAAGCAACTTCTGGCAAAAAATACGGTAAGAGGTGAAAACCCCTTTTTGGGGATGCATTAAACGGCCTGGTTAAAAATTAATTTAGAATTTTAACTAACAGATAAAAAATCAGTGATAAAACTTATATGTAACAATAACCCTAAAAAAAGAACACAAATGAAAATATTACAAAGAAAAATAAAAGGTCAATGGTTTGCTTGGTTGCCATTGCTGTACATTCAGGTCGAATGGAGTATTCTGTTAGGTGTGTATTAAAAAAATAATAAAGTTAGATTGGGTCCTAGGTTTAACATTTGTGTGATATAATTGTGAGTAACATATAGGATATACAATTTATAAGGTTCAGTTATTCAGTATTTATTTGGTTTTGAGTGAGTAAGTGATCTTTGAGAAGAGACTTGAATTTATTAACAGGTAGTGTTTCTTTTATATTTACAGGTAATGAATTCCAGATTTTAGGGCCTTTTTTTGCTTTGGGTTTTTTTGCATAGCGTGAGAGGACCGGGGAACATCAAAGGTGATCTGTGCCTTGGTTATGGTCAGGTTCTTTTGAGGTTGGAAAGGAGATTTTTGAGGGGGGGGTTAATTCAGGTTAAGTTTTCATGTATTAATATGCAATAATAAGTATGGTTTTTTGATGGGAGTGGGTTGGGTTTTGAAATTGGTGGGTGTGTTGCCTGTGTGAGAATTTGTTATATTCAATGCAGCCTTTTGTTGGGTAATTAGTGGTCTGAGATGGTTAATTGTTTTTAGCCCTGCACAAATTCCATGGGTGATTTTGGGGTAAAAAAGAGAGGTGGGGGCCCGGGGGGGCTGACTGGGGAACTAGTACCGTATCTTCGATAGTATGCACAGTCTTGGAAATTTTCTTAGAAATTTTTTTGTATATTGTATGAATTTTTGAGTCTATTTTCGGGTGGATTCCTGATTTTCCCTCTGTTAGCTTTGTGTAGGTATCCGTTTATGTTACGTTAAAAGGTACATCGGGGCTCTGTTTCCAAAGAAGAAATAGGTTTTGTCAATGTTTTTTGTAAGTTTTTTAGTCCTCATCCGGGAGATTTTTGTAACGGGGTTTGTACGTGGACCCCCCCATAACGATGGTCCATACGATTATTTCGCATACCGCTTACTTTAATCGCAAAAAATTTTGCCCACATACCGCTTAAAAAACCCCGCTTACCCATTTTCGTCCGAGACGCGGCCTGAGCCACGCTCACATTTCCCCGGGCATTGTTTTTCCCGCTAGCCTCCCCGGTAACTCCCAAACAACAATCGGGGAATATTTTGTTTAATTCAGTGGGTTTTTGGTGCTTTTTTGGAAAAAAAAGTGACCATGGGCCCCCAAAAAAGCTTCTAGTGCCAACCCAAAAGCAAAAAGGGGGAGAATTACAATAGGATGAAGAAAAAGATCATTTATAAGTATGAAAGTGGAGGTGTCTCCGGCTGGCAGGTGTATAATAAACCCCAATCAACCATGCATTTGGTGGTACAGCTGCTGCTGCTGCTGCACTTCAGCTGCTGCGCTGCTGTACACCCGGTTTGGGGTGGTTTTTGGGAAAACCCAAAAAACAATTAACCCCGGGATTTTTCCACCCCGGTAAACCCCAAAAAAGTCAGTGTCATCGAAGATGTCTAACTTATTTCCATTGGGGTCCTTAATCTTGTCTCCCAGATGCAACCCCAAAAAGTCACTAACACCCAGGTGAACAGGGGAAAAAAAGCCTGGAACTAGTGCTCATTTGGGAATTTAAAACCAGCAAAGGTTTGGGTTTAGAGATTTAAAAATCGTAGTGGCATACACAGTGTGAAGGCCTGTTCTGGGAAAAAAATCCAAAAAGGACCTCAGTTACTCAGGGGGAAAAGGCACTCCCAGGAACCAGTGTTCCCCAGTCATTGCTGCATCTTCAATAAAGGTAAGTGTCATTTATTCTTATTTAGTGACTAGTACATGCCAATAAACTGGCTGTACTACTTACATTGTGATGTACCTTCTCTTTGTGTGTGGGAAAAAATGTATATTTATGGGGGTAAAATTTTTTTTTTAAAACTTTTGGGTGTCTTGCACGGAAAATTTTGTTTCCATTATTTCTTTGGGGAAAATTCTTCAAAACGATTATTTCGCATAACTTACCCCCTTGCAGGAAAAAAATGGGGGGGGCCCACTGTATTGGTAGCGTGATGGGCTGGGTGGGAAGACTATTCTTTATCTGCAAAAAGTGTGGGTTTAGTATTGCGAAGCTTTTGGTAGGCATTTTGTTAGGAGAAAGGAGAGGCCAAGAACATTTCCCTGTGGACACCAAACTGTAATTGGTTTCGGAAAGCTTCCCCCAGTGACACATTTTGGGCTTCTGTTCTGAGGAAGATTGGTAGTTGGGGAGTGCCCTCAAAAACCACGGTGAAAATTTTCGTGGAGCAAGCATGGTCAACTGTATCGAAAGTTTACAAAAAGCCCAATGAAACCCCCGGGGACTTCTTTTTTTTTTGGGTTTATATGTTCTAGCATGTGTATATGCTCTTTATATTTTTTTAGGGCCTTAATCCAAATTGGCAGGGGGTTTTAGAAGTTTTGGGGAGAGGTAGGGTAGATTCGTTTATGAATTAATTTTTCGGGAAATTTTGAGAGAGGGTGTAAATTGGTATTGGCCCTTTGTTTTTTAACTCTGTTTTGGTCTCCTCCTTTTTGGATCAGGGGGCCCCCTTTCTATTTTTAAACTGTGGGAAAGGGGGGATTCAATGGATTTGTTAAAAGGGTTTTCAATGATTGGGGTATTACTTTTGACGCTTTTTGTATTAAAGGGGGGTAAGGTATTTTAAATCTTCTGCCTTGTTTTCAGTGCGTTTAAATAAGGAGGGGTTCGATTGGGTTTGCGGAGGGAACGTGTGTTGGGTTTGCCCGTGAGGGAGTCATTTTTGGGGGGTTATCTGAGCTTGGGGTTTTTTGCAAGGTTTTGACCTATAGTGGAGAAAAATCATGGGGTTGTTTGCTGTTTCTGTTGGTGGAGTTGGGGGTTTATCTGATTTTGCTAATTTTATTTCGCTTGTCGTGATTCTTTTTTGTTCCCCGAATTTTGATAGGGTCTTCCCGGGTTTTTTTAATCACCTCGTTTAAATTGGAAATTGTTTCATAACAATTTTTTTGCCCTTTTTATCAGGTTGGTTAGGGTTGACGGTAACGTTTTTTTTGTTTTCTGGTTATGTGACCATTCTGTACTGTTTTTTTTTATCGGGGTTTGGGATTTATGGATTTTAGAAAGTGGGTGTTTGCCCGGGGCTTTAGTCTTTGCTGTCATTTTTAGTTTTTTTGGGCAGTGTTTGTTATAAAGGATTGGGCTTTTTTTGAAATTATTAAAAAAATTTGTCAAATCTGTTGATTTCCAGCTCAGTGTGCCGTCAATGTTGTTCTGCTGTTGTGAAGTTATTAATGGTGCCCATTTTGAAGTCTGAAGGTGACTTTAGTAGTGTCTTGGGGTATTTTACCCGAGTTGTTATGAGGAAAGTAGGGGGTTTGGGCTGGGTATTATCTGTAATTATGCCCGATTTTAAAGGGGGGTATGGTGTTGGTCCAGAGTGGTCAAGTAGGGGGGCATGTTTGTAACCTTTTTGGTTTTTGTTTTGTTGGTGCAAATGCAGTTACTCATTGTTTTGTGAATTCAGTAACGTGTGGGGCCTGGTCTTGCAGGGGTTATATTTAATCCCTGAGGTGAAGTGATCTTTTTCATGGTGCTCAGTTTCTATTTCCAGGTTTTGACTAAAATTTGGGTAATGTTGATTGTGGAACTCTGTAATGTTTACAATGTGAGAGGGGGGGGGTTTTTTAGGGATTTGGATTTGAAATTTTGTATTATATATTCCCCATGTTTTATCCCTTGTGCAAGTATTGTGATACTTTTTATTGGTCTGAGTAGTATATAGCAGGCCACCCCTTGTTTATTGGCACATTTTGATGGCTTGAACCAGGGAATGGCATAGAATCTTAGTTCAGGCTTTAGCCAGTTTCGTTAGTGAATGATGGACAAATTGGCATGAAAGGGAATTAGAAATGCTAGGAGGTCATCATAATGCTTGCTTAAAGATTGATATTGTAGTTAAAGATAGTTATGTTGTTTTTTAGTTTGGAATCCCCTTTGATTTTCTCTGTGAGAAATTTCAGAAAACTTTTAAACATTTAAGTCATTAAAATAAGAGGTTGGTAAGGATAAAATGCTTGTAATAAAGATTTGTAGTAAATCTATAGTTGAATTAAGTAAAAAATAAAGAAATATTCAAAGCTAAAAAAAAATGCCCCTGAATTATTTAACAAATGTAAAAAAATGAGCAAAGGTTTTTTTTTAAAGCAAAATAAAGGAGACAATATAAAAGGGACTAAAATAATTTGTGTGAACAAAAAAGTGTGATCAAATAAGGGTTTGGGAAAAATTTGATAGTAGGTAGTACTTTAAGGTAAATTTTTTAAAGTTAAATTTAATATAAAATTATTAAAATTAAAAGGGACTAAATAGTTGTGGTGAACAAAAAAGTGGTAAACAAATAATTGCACTAAGGTCAATATAATGACTTTTGTGGGCTAGTTTTGAGCTAGATGAGCTATTGACAACTAGATTTAATCTAATAAAATTTAAAAAAGCAAATTAAAAATAGACCAGTCTCTCCTAGTAATTTCAAATGGTTTTTAAAATAATGAATTTGGTATTGATATAGAAAAATGGTTTAAAATAAAATTAAAAAAGGCACAGATTCCCAATTGTAAATTTCACTAAGGGGTTATATAAGTTGTTTAAAATTGAGATAAAAAGATTTAAATTGACAGGGAAAAAAAATGCAAAATTAAGGTAAAAAAGAATAAAAAAAAAATAGAAAAAAAACTATGAGGTAGTTTTGGGACTGTTAGCAAAAGTGTTAAAAGGGGCCTTGAACAATAATATAAAAGAAAAATACCTAATTGCATACCAATATAGTCCTAAAATATGAAAAAATTTCAGTAGGAATTATAATACAAAACTTATAATAAAAAATAAAATTGTGGTACTTGCAATTTCACGAGTTGGTTAGGTTGTTGACAAGATCAAGGGATAACTAGTTTAAATTGCAAAAATTTAAAATTTACAATTAAAGACCAAAAAAAAATAGTAAAAAAATAAAAAAGGGGAATGTTTGGGTTTTAAAAAATGATGTAAGATGGTAGCGGTACAAAAGGTAAATTTAAAAAGGTTGGAGTTGAATATACAAACTTTAAAATTTGGCAACAAAATGTTATGGGAAGTATAAAAAAAATGTTTAATGTACAAAAGAAAATGGGCTGGTAGTAAATAGGTGTTTAATAAAATTTGTAAGTAATAATGATTCAAAAAAAAGTAAAAAAAGTAATGTTTTTTTTCATTCAATATTGCCGGGTAGTTATCTAAGGTTAATGGCACACAAGGGAATTAAGAGTACTTAAAATAGTAAAAATGGTATTAAAAAAGGGAAGGTAATTAGACAAGTAAGGTTATAATGTCAAAAATGTTAAAAGTAAATTGAAATTTTTAGTAAAAATGATTAAATTATTTTAATTTTGTAAGTAATATAAATTTTATTTTTAAAAAATATGAGGTAATAAAATGGACAGAGAAAGTATCAATTCAGCTAATTTAAAAACAACAATAGTAAATAAAATTACAAAGGGACTTATGCTTACTAGAAAATCCCCCCAAAAAAAAGGGGAGTTGTTATTTAATTACTAAGGATTGTACAATGAAATTTGAAAATAAATGGAGCAAAACTTCACTATACTAGGCTTTTAGGTTGGACATTTTTTTATTTCGTAAGATTAGTATCCCCGGAAATCGTGATGATATTCTCGTCGTTATTGTGAAAGTGACCTACATTTGTTTTCCCTAACAAAAATTTTCCCCCACCCGTGTGAAGATTGGTTATTGTGTCATTATTCCCCCATTAGTTTTTGACTTATACAGGGGGTTCTGACGTTTTTTGGAAAGACACTTTATTTTTTCCTCTTTCTTTACTTTAATAATGCAAAAATTAAGTCTTTTTTCCGTCATGGAGGGAATCAAAGCAAAACACTTTTTCTACCATGGGATCCTAGTAACCGGGCTTTTTTTTTTCAGACTCTGGTACAATAACACTTTTTTGGCCCTTTATGATTGAGGTAATTTCTTTACTGTTTGTTGGTTTATCATGGGAAAAAGTGGACGTTAACTTACTGCGCCCATAGTTTTCTTTTTCTTTTTTATCTTCTTGAGAGCAAAGTATCATGAATGGTTACTAAGTTGTTTTTTCCAGTCTTTTACTGCGTTTTAAAACCTTTTGTATTAAGAATTTTTTTTTTGGTATGGTTTTTTGACTGTTTGAAGGGTCTTGCCACATTTATCATTCTGGTGTTGATAATTTTGTTAAAGATGAGGATTTTGTTCTCGATTTGTGTCACCTGGTGTCTTGTTTTGTTAGCGTCTCTCAAAGATTCATATTTTCAATAACTAATTGGGATTATTTTTTTAGGGTATCGGGATCTTTGGTCTACCAAAGGGGACTATTTGGGTAGGTTGAATCCCGGGGAAGAGAGGGGAGGATGGGTTGGTGGCCCAGTTTGTGTTATTGTTGTGGTGTGGCTTGAGTGGGGGTGAGAGGGGTGGTTGCGGGGCCTTTTCGATAGATTTTAAAAATTAAAATTTCGGGTCAGTTTTGCAAAAAAACATAAGGGGGGAAAGTTTGTCGACTTCTTTTTCAAGTGTGAACTGGATTGGGGTCGACCGGGTTTGAGTTTGTTTTGGAGATTTGAATGTTGAAGCGCCTGGAGTTTTGAGGAGAAAAGTCGTCAAAATAACGGAGCCAAATGACAGTCGAAAAGGGAAAAATGGTGGAGAAACGCTCGGCTTCCAGATGTTCCCGTTAAAAATTCGCCAGGAAGGCACGAGGGCGACCCCCTGGAGACAAAGTCTATACTACAAACCCCTCACAATAACCAAATGGACAACCTTATAAAAGTTTTTCTTCAAAAGGATCGCCCATTCGGGAAACCGAAAAAGGGGAAAAAAAACTTCTGACACCAAACCCCGCAACCCCAAACCCGCCCAGAATGTCGGCCACCAAAACTCCAAGCCTGGGATCCCCTTTGGGGCCTATCTTCGGGGAAAAGGAGTGTCCCACCAACCTCAGGGAAATTTTCCAAAAAAACCCTCTCAAAATCTTGGGCAATCAGTCCAGACATCAAAACACTGGGTGTTCTCAAACGCATTCGCACATCAACACAGGAACAAAAAAATTTTTCCAACCTTGAGTAACTTCCCTATTCACCAAGTCCCTACACCAAGCCATCGATCTCCTCACAGAAAAATTGACGTTCACTTGATTTCCTTTCCAGCGCGTTTTCATCCCCCCATTGAACTATATGTCAGTTTACGTTTTTTTCTCTTTTGAAAATACCTTTTCAACGACTTTTGGTCTACCCATGGGCTCCCACCAGTGCCTCTGGCGACTTATAAGGGACTCGGGAAAGGGGAGCTTTTTCTCCCCATATTCCTTCGACTGTCACCTGGCCCGTTATTTTTGACGACATTCCCCTCATAACTCCCAGGCCTTAAACATTCAAGCCCCCCAAGAAAAGCTAAAAGGGGTCGGCCCTCAATCCAGTTCACACTTAAAGAAGAAGTCGACAACACTTTCTTTCCTTGTTTTTTCCTGAAAATCTGACCAAAACTTCTTTTTAAAGTCTATCGAAAATCAACCAACAAAACAAAGGGTTGTCAGGCAGGTGCAACACGGAGCTTTTTTTTTTGTTTGGTCGGGGGAGAAAGTATCTTGCCTTAAATTTATGATTTTTAGGAGTAATGTTGTGGCCAGGAGCGTAGTGTTTTTTGTTGGTGCCAGGAGCTGCAGTGTGTTTTTTTTGGGGCCAAAGAACTGTAGTTTTTTTTTTTTTTTTGTGGCCAGGAGCTGTAGTGTGCCCTTTAGGTGGCCAAAAGTGAAAAAGTGTCCTGTTACGTGGAGGGCTTTTAGTGTGTCTGTTATTGGGGCCAGAAGCGTAAGTATCCTGCTGTTGCGGCGGCAGTTTTGTGTGTAGTGCAGGGACACAATGCAAGCATTTCTTGGCCTATCCTCAAGGGGGAAAGAGAGGTTAGGAAGCGGGGGGGCCCAGGAGCTATAAATCGACCCCCTGCAACCACAAAAAATTGGTCACAAAAATTTATCAGATAGGGTTAAACGGGGAAAATTAAATCTTCAAGAGTACAAAACAAATTTGGCCACAAAATAGAGCGAAACCCCAACGCAAAGCCGGGGAGTGATCATTCGGGATCTCACCTTCAAGGCCATAACATTGTATCAATCGCATCGCTAGAAAAATAAAGGGAGGGAAAAAGGAAAACCCTTTCAAAAAAGGGAGGAAAAGCCCATGATGACATTTTCGGGTCATTGTTCTATTAGGCGGAAATTTTGTGCCACAAACAGCCCCTTTTCAAGGCAGGTGAAATTGCCGACCAGAAAATGTACAGAGAACTTCCGGCGGCATAACGGGGATAAAACACCCCAATTTTGGGAGCGCTTTAGGTCCTAAACCCGTATTCCCCGGGGCGCAGGGGAGAGAACATGATTTATACACCCGGAAACCTAGAGGGATTACCGAAATTGCACACGAAATCCCCACTACGAAGAAAAGATTGGCAGACGAGCACCATCCCCCAATGAAAAGCGGGGTCACTAGCCCTTAAAGACCCTACAATAAGTGTCAGGGGCCGAGACTTTCAAATGCCCCCCCCAGCAACATAAGGGGGTTACCAACAGACCCCCGGGGTCTTTAAGTGGCCTGGACAAGCCCTAAAGTCAGTTTCCGGGTCGCCGGTGTGGCTCGTAGTTGGTTTGCGGCAGCCAGCGCAACACCTGGTTGATCAGGCTCTGATCCCCAGGGGGCCTGGTTCAGACCGGGGCCCCGGGGGCGTTGACCCCGGAACTCTCTCCAGGTAAACTCCCGGTACAATCAACCAACACAAATTGGTTTAAAGATTATTCCCAACAAAGTATCCTCAGTTGAATTGCTTAACTCAGGTTGAGTACATAGTCTCTCATCCCCGGGGAGGCACAGAAAAAACAGGGAGAGAGAGTGGCAGAAAACCAGGAGAGAGAGAAGAGCGGCGAAAGCCAGGGAGAAGCGCAGAAAGACCAGGGAGAGGAGCGAGAAAATCCAGGAGAAAGAGAGAGCACAAAAGACCAGGAGAGGAGAGAAGCAGAAAGACAGGAGAGAGAGGCAGCAGAAAGACCAGGAGAGAGAGCAGCAGAAAGACCAGGAGGAGAGAGGCGCAGAAAGACAGGAGGAGCAGCGGAAAGCCGGGGGAGAGAGAGAGACAGCAGAAAGCCCGGGGGAGAGAGAGAAGAAGCAGCGAAAGCCCAGGGAAGAAGAGGAGGAAAACAGGGCTAAGCGAGTTGAACCAGGGCCCCCATACTGGGTTGGTGGCTTTTGTTTCCACTTGATGTCCGGGGTTCCATCCCGGTAGGGGTATACCGGGAGATACCTTGGGCGTGTTTCCTTAAAGACACCTGGTCTCTGTTCCCTAGCAGAAAGGGTGGTCCCCTGGGTTTTACTCTACAACATTCTGTCTCGTTCCCTAGCAGTAAGGGGGTTCCGGGGTGTAGTTACAAAACCCCTGTTGTCACTGTTCACCTGCAGTAAGTAGGTACATGGGTGTTACTCCACTAACACCTGTTTTTTACTGTTACCTAGCAGTAATTTGTATTTGGGAGTTACTTACTAACACCTGTTGTACTGTTAACCTAGGAGTAAGAGGTCCTGGAGTTATCTTAACACCTGTTGTCACTGTTCACCAAAGCAGTAAGTAGGTACCTGATGAAATTGCTAACCGGGGGAATACACGAACTTTTTTTGCACGAATAAGTAATAAAGCCCTAAATTATGGGACATTGAAAATCCCTTGCCTGCTCCTTGGAACCCGGGGGAAGGATGTATCATAAAGTCATTTTGGGGTCGTAGGTCTGCATTAGTTTACCCTGTCTTGTAGAAATTAATAAAAAAACTACACTGGAAAACCCAGAACTAGTCCCCCAAATTTGGGACAAAAAATCATTTAAAAAAGGAAAAGACTCACAGGAGAGCAAAATTCCCCCCAATGAAAAAACTGCAGGGGCCCACGAGTACCTAAGAACAAAAGTAAGGTCGGGGCCCAAGTGTTCATCTGCCCCCAAAATATTAGAGGGATTAACAAAACTCCTGGCTGTCAAGATTTTCCCGGCTGTCAGACTCCTGGGTGTTTTTAAGACCGGTGCTTTAAAACCCCTGGCTGTCTTCAAACTGGGACGGACAAGCACGTAAAATCGTTTCCCGATCAGCGGGCTGTGGTCGTCGTTGGTTTGCGTGAGCCGCACAACAGCCTGGTTACAGGGGTGATCCACCAGGAGGTGGTCAAGCCGGGCCCCGGGGGCGTTGCCCCCGAAACTCTCCCAGGTAAACTCCAGGTAATACAATAATAAAAATTAATAAAAGGGGGTATAAACAAAATTCGCAGTGTATTATACAATATACATGGTGTTAAATACAAATACAGCAGTGTAATCATCAATAATAAAGGGGGTATAATACTATACAGAGTGTTATCATACAATAATACATGGTGTATAAAACAATATACAGCAGTGTATATCTATTAAAAACTGGTGTTAATACAAAATACAGCAGTGTATATTACAATAATAAACTTAATACTTGGGGTTAAAACAATATACAGGTGTTATATACAATAATACTGGTGTATAAAAACAATATACAGCATGATATCATACAAAAAAAAATT
>NW_026464599.1:0-2500 GCF_026875155.1 Cherax quadricarinatus
CAAAAAAGCTCTTATACAAGTCCAATACATAGCTCTCTAATACATAGCTCTTAATACATAGCTCTTAATACATAGCTCTTAATACAAGTCTCTAATCATAGCTCTCAAATAACAAGCTCTCTAATACTAGCCTCTAATAAAGCTCCAAATACAGTCTCATCATACTCTCTAATAAAGTCTCTAATACAAGCCTCTAATACTAGTCCAATACTAGCTCTTAATCATAGCTCTCTAATCCCAGCTCTCAAATACATAGCTTCTAATAAAGCTCTCTAAACAAGCTCTCAAATACATGCTCTCTAATACAACCTCTCTAATACTAGCTCTTCTAATAATTGCTTTTAAATTTACATAGCTCTCTATAAAATTTCTTAATACATACTCTTAATACTAGCTCTCAATACAAGTTCTAATCATGCCTCTAATAAAAGCTCTCTAATCTAGCTCTCAAATCCAGTTCCCAATACATAGCTTCTAATCAAGCTTCTAATACAAGCTCTTAATACATAGCTCTCTAATACATAGCTCTCTAATACATAGCTCTCTAATACATAGCTCTCTAATACACAGCTCTCTAATACACAGCTCTCAAATTTACATGCTCTTAATACTTTAGCCTCTAATACAAGCTCTCTAATACAGACTCTCAAATTTACATAGCTCTCAAATACATAGCTCTCTAATACATAGCTCTCTAATACATAGCTCTCTAATACATAGCTCTCTAATACATAGCTCTCTAATACATAGCTCTCTAATACATAGCTCTCTAATACATAGCTCTCTAATACATAGCTCTCTAATACATAGCTCTCTAATACATAGCTCTCTAATACATAGCTCTCTAATACATAGCTCTCTAATACATAGCTCTCTAATACACAGCTCTCTAATACATAGCTCTCTAATACATAGCTCTCTAATACATAGCTCTCTAATACATAGCTCTCTAATACATAGCTTTTAAATACATAGCTCTCTAATACATAGCTCTCTAATACTTTGCTCTCAAATTACAAGCTCTCAAATACTTTGCTCTCTAATACTTAGCTCTCTAATACATAGCTCTCTAATACTTAGCTCTCTAATACAAGCTCTCTAATACTTGCTCTCTAATACATAGCTCTCTATCATACTTAATAAAAGCTCTCTAATACATAGCTCTCTAATACATAGCTCTCTAATACATAGCTCTCTAATACACAGCTCTCTAATACATAGCTCTCTAATACATAGCTCTCTAATACATAGCTCTCTAATACATAGCTCTCTAATACATAGCTCTCTAATACATAGCTCTCTAATACATAGCTCTCTAATACATAGCTCTCTAATACATAGCTCTTAATACATAGTCTTTTAATACACAGCTCTTAATACTTAGCTTTTAATACATTCTCTCTAATACCAGCTCTCAAATACAAGCTCTCTAATACATAGCTCTCTTTCACTAGCTCTCTAATAAATAGCTCTCTAATACATAGCTCTCTTAATACTAGTCTATCTGCTCTCTAATACAAAGCTCTCAAATTTACATAGCTCTATTCATAGCTACAAATAACAGCTCTCTAATACATAGTTTCTAATACATATCTCTCTAATACAAGCTCTCTAATAAAAACTCTCTAATACATAGCTCTCTTATACATGCCTCTAATTACATAGCTCTCTAATACATAGACTCTAATACATGCTCTCTAATAACTTAGCTCTCTAATACATAGCTCTCTAATACATAGCTTCTAATACTAGCTCTTTACTAATTAACATAGCTTTTAATTTACATAGCTCCAAATTACACAGCTCTCTAATACACAGCTCTCTAATAATAGCTTTTAATACAAGCTCTCTAATACATAGCTCCTAATACATACTCTAATCCCAGCTCTCTAATACACGCTCTCTAATACATAAGCTCTCTAATACATAGCTCTCTTAATACATAGCTCTCTAATACATAGCTCTATATACATTGCTCTCTTTTCACAGCTCTTAATACTAGCTCTCAATACATAGCCTCTATAACAGCTCCTTAATACTTAGCTCCTAATACATTATCTCTCTAATACGCTCTTTTAATACAAGCTCCTATACAAGCTCTCTAATACATAGCTCTCTAATACATAGCTCTCTAATACATAGCCTTAATACTAGCTCTCTAATACATAGCTTCTAATACTTACTCTCTATACATAGCTCTCAATACATAGCTCTCTTACATAGCTCCTCTAATCATAGCTCTTATACATAGCTCTCAAATTTCCAAGCTCCAAATTTCAAGCTTCTACTAATAGCTTATCTAGCTTTTAATTGCTCTCTAATACATAGCTCTTATTCATAGCCTCAATACACAGCTCTCTAATCATTGCTCTCTAATACATAGCTCTCTATTACTTTGCCTTTAATTCTTTGCTCTCTAATACTGCTCCTAACTGCCTAATCTTAGCTCTCAAATAATGCTCTCTAATACATAGCTCTCTAATATAAACCTTTTTTAGCT
>NW_026464599.1:7500-14918 GCF_026875155.1 Cherax quadricarinatus
GTTGGTTGCAGTGGATGAAAACCTCGGTGGTACAGAGGAAGAAGCACCCAAGGCTGGGGCAGTGGATGGGAAACCTCGGTGGTACAGAGAAGAGAATCCAGCTGGTGCCGTGGAAAAACCTCGGTGGCTACGAGGAAGGCAACAGCTGGTTTGCAGTGGTTGGAAAACCTCGGTGGTACTGAGGAAGAGCACCCGTGGTGCAGTGGATGAAAACCTCGGTGGTACAGCGGAAGAGCACCCAGCTGGTGCAGTGGCTGAAAACCTCGGGTGGTAAAGAGGAAGAGCCACCCAGCTATGCAGTGGACGACGAACCCAAGATGTACCTGGTGGAGAGCGCTATGAAAGACGGACACGAACAGCTGCTCGACGATGTAATCGAGTACAGTAAACAGCTGGCGGAGTACAATTGAAGGAAGAGAAGTCGCCTACAGGGCAGCAACTCTGAAGATGAGCTTTTAAACTCCGCAACACTGAAGAAATAACGAAGGGAAGTATTCAGGGTACAGATGTAGAAAGTGATGAAAAAGTCGAGTTTGAGTACTGTGACTCGAGATTGAAGGTACCTTGAGGCAGAGATAAAAGCAGAGTTGCTCAGCTCAATAGCTACCTTGCGAGGCAGAGGAAAACAAGCAGAGTGCTCAGCTCAAAGCTACCTTGGAGCAGAGAAAAAGCACAGTGCTCAGCTCAAAGCTTACCTTGGAGCGACCCCGAGAAAAAGCAGAGTGCTCAACTCAAAAGCTACCTCTGGGAGGCTGAGATAAAGCAGAGTGCGCAACTCAAAAGCTACCTTGCGAGGAGTGTGAGAAAAAGCACGAGTGCTCAGCTCAAGCTACCCTTGGGACGAGGTAAAAAAGCACAGTGCTCAACTTCAAAGCTTAACTTGGAGGCAGAGAAAACGCCACTAGTGTCAACTTGAAGAAGGAGCTTCAACTGCTGAAAGAAAACAGAATAGCGGAACTGAATCTGGGCATATAAACGCCCCTTTTAAAAAAGGTTTCTGGAGTGGCCAAGAATCTCATAAAAAGAACGAGATTCAAGCTATCAAATTAAGGGTCTTAAGGAAACCAGTTAACTACCAGCGACGGGAATATCTAGTTTACACCAGGAGGCAGAGAAAAAGCACATTGCTTCAGCTCAAGCTTGCCTTTTTGTGGAGGCAGGACAGCAGTCAGGGTGTTAGACTCGACGCTACTGTGGAGGCAGAGAAATAAGCCAGTGCTCAGATTGAAGAAGAGCTTCAACTGCTGAAAGACCTGAACGAACTGAATAATGATTTGCTGGATGTTTACGTAATACTTTACGAAAGAGTTGTTGTTTGTTGAGGGTTCAGTTAAGTTATCAGAGCGAGGAAGTGTGAGAGTCTGGCGCTACTAACCTCACACATCTTATAAAGTAGGTTAAGCCCACGGAAAAAGTATGCTGCCAAATATAAACGCCGTTTTTTAAAAAGGTTTCCGAAGGGCCAGTAGTCTCATCAGAGAGAACGAGTTTCAAGCTGATCTACATTAAGGTCTTACGGAACAGTTAACTTCAGCGACGGGAATATGTGAGTTGACACAGTGTTGTAAGTGACGATCTCCGACCAAACTCTATGACAACAACGCAAGTTCTGGAAGAAACCCCAAAGTGAACGTACAGAGAGGAAGAGATAATATCGAGGAGGAAGACGAAACTGAGGTCAAGCTTGATGCTCACAGAGAGAAGACGAAAAAACTGAGTAAGCTTGATGATCCAGGGAAGCAAGACGAAACTGAGGTCAAGCTTGATGATCTCAGGGAGAAAGAAGAGAGTGAGAGGTCAAGCTTGATGATAATCTCAGCGAGACAGAAGGAACTGATAAGGTAAATTGATGACTGACCTCAGTAGGAACAAGGCAACGACGGAGGGCAGCAGCTGATGGAATTTACCGAATCATTAAACTTAAAATGTTAATCCTTCACTATCCGAACACAAGAAGGGACACGTAAGAAGCTGGAAGAACATCAGAAGAAGATGGACCGTATCTTGGTTATCGTTGGACGTTCATCGCGGGGCCTTCACTTTCTCTGTATTGCTGAAAGTTTCTTCCCTTACAAGGTAAGGTAACTGGCCACCAGGGAACCCGACCTTAGACGTGGCCGCTGGGAACCCTGCTAGACCTGAAATCCCTGGCCCCTACCTTAGACCTGACCATCCTGGCCACTGGGAACCCTACCTAGACCTGACATATGGCCCCTGGGAAACCCTACTAGACCGTGGCCCTTGGGAACCATACCTTGACCTGACATCCTGGCCCCTGGGGAAAACCATACCAAGGCTTGGACATCCTGCCCTTGACACACCTTTGAAGGAACGTATTATAGGGGTCCCTGGTAAGTATTATATGGGTCCCCTGGTAAGTTATTATAGGGGCTCCCCTGGGTAGTAATATAGGGGCCAGTGTGTGTCTCAAAACTGTGTTACCCTGGGAAGTCCTGTTATAGGGTGTCTGTTATCCCTGTGCGTAGCAATTTTATTTTTAATTTACCTGAAGTGTAACCCACAGAGTAGGAATGATTTTCTTGCACGCCATCTGCAGGGACGTTAAAGACGAGGAGATACGTTCACTCATACAAAAACTACTCTGGCAACCAAACTGTGTTAACGAGACCAACACACTGGGTGTATAAACAGACAAATCAGGCATAATTACACAACAGATGCCTATTATACTGACACAGGCCAACAACCACAGGTCTCATTCCTTCCTCATGGGTAAATCCGTTGAACGTTCACAGGACGCTTTCTGAAAACATCTCCAAATGCTAAACTGAACATTTGTTCATTTTTTGATGGATCTAAAGATCCATCATAAAAATACCTGCTAAGCCTGGTAGCAATAGAGTGGCATCTTTATACATATATCTCAATCTTGAGGATTTAAATGCTCTCTTTCTGTGGCTCTGTCAGCAAGGTCAGTGTCTGGAATGTGGCTCTGTCAGGAAGGTCAGTGTATGGAATGTAGATCTGTCAGGAAGGTCAGTGTAAGGAATGTAGATCTGTCAGGAAGGTCAGTGTATGGAATGTAGATCTGTCAGGAAGGTCAGTGTATGGAATGTAGATCTGTCAGGAAGGTCAGTGTATGGAATGTAGATCTGTCAGGAAGGTCAGTGTATGGAATGTAGATCTGTCAGGAAGGCCAGTGTATGGAATGTGGCTCTGTCAGGAAGGTCAGTGTCTGGAATGTGGCTCTGTCAGGAAGGTCAGTGTCTGGAATGTAGCTCTGTCAGGAAGGTCAGTGTATGGAATGTAGATCTGTCAGGAAGGTCAGTGTATGGAATGTGGCTCTGTCAGGAAGGTCAGTGTCTGGAATGTAGCTCTGTCAGGAAGGTCAGTGTCTGGAATGTAGCTCTGTCAGGAAGGTCAGTGTCTGGAATGTAGCTCTGTCAGGAAGGTCAGTGCCTGGAATGTGGCTCTGTCAGGAAGGTCAGTGCCTGGAATGTAGCTCTGTCAGGAAGGTCAGTGTCTGGAATGTAGCTCTGTCAGGAAGGTCAGTGCCTGGAATGTAGCTCCGTCAGGAAGGTCAGTGTCTGGAATGTACCTCTGTCAGGAAGGTCAGTGTCTGGAATGTACCTCTGTCAGGAAGGTCAGTGTCTGGAATGTACCTCTGTCAGGAAGGTCAGCGTCTGGAATGCAGCTCTGTCAGGAAGGTCAGTGTCTGGAATGTGGCTCTGTCAGGAAGGTCAGTGCCTGGAATGTGGCTGTCAGGAAGGTCAGTGTCTGGAATGTAGTTCTGTCAGGAAGGTCAGTGTATGGAATGTGGCTCTGTCAGGAAGGTCAGTGTATGGAATGTGGCTCTGTCACGAAGGTCAGTGTCTGGAATGTGGCTCTATCAGGAAGGTCAGTGTCTGGAATGTAGTTCTGTCAGGAAGGTCAGTGTATGGAATGTGGCTGTCACGAAGGTCAGTGTCTGGAATGCAGCTCTGTCAGGAAGGTCAGTGTCTGGAATGTGGCTCTGTCAGGAAGGTCAGTGCCTGGAATGTAGTTCTGTCAGGAAGGTCAGTGTATGCAATGTGGCTCTGTCAGGAAGGTCAGTGTCTGGAATGTAGCTCTGTCAGGAAGGTCAGTGTCTGGAATGTGGCTCTGTCAGGAAGGTCAGTGTTTGGAATGTAGCTCTGTCAGGAAGGTCAGTGTCTAGAATGTAGCTCTGTCAGGAAGGTCAGTGTCTGGAATGTAGCTGTCAGGAAGGTCAGTGTCTGGAATGTAGCTCTGTCAGGAAGGTCAGTGTCTGGAATATGGCTCTGTCAGGAAGGTCAGTGTCTGGAATGTGGCTCTGTCAGGAAGGTCAGTGTCTGGAATGTGGCTCTGTCAGGAAGGTCAGTGTCTGGAATGTGGCTGTCAGGAAGGTCAGTGTCTGGAATGTAGCTCTGTCAGGAAGAACATAACATAAGACCATAAGAAAGGAGGATCACTGCAGCGGGCCTGTTGGCCCATACTAGGCAGGTCCTTTACAATCCATCCCACTAACAAAACATTTGCCCAACCCAATTTTAATGCTACCCAAGAAATAATCTCTGATAATTCTATCTACTCATTTGCAAGTCCCAATCAGATCCAACCCCTCTCACTCATGTATTTATCCAACCTAAATTTGAAACTACCCAAAGTCCTAGCCTCAATAACCCAACTATTTACAGGGATCAGTCTTGGGCCCGTTGTTGCTTATAATGCATATCAATGACCTTGATGAGGGAATTACTAGTGATATGAGCAAATTCGCCGATGACACAAAGATAGGTAGGATAATTGATTCAAACGTAGAAGTTAGGGAACTTCAGGAGGATTTAAACAAACTATATTCTTGGTAAGAAAAGTGGCAGATGCAGTTCAATGTAGATAAAGGCAAGGTTCTGAAGCTCGGGAGTGTCCATAACCCTAGCACTTATAAGTTAAATAATGTAGAACTTAGCCATACAGATTGCGAAAAGGACTTGGGGGTTATGGAGAGAAGCAACCTTAAACCAAGACAGCAATGCCTAAGCGTACGTAATAAGGCAAATAGATTACTGGGATTTATATCAAGAAGTGTAAGCAACAGAAAATCCCCGAGGTCATACTGCAGCTTTATACATCATTAGTAAGGCCTCACCTAGATTATGCAGCTCAATTCTGGTCTCCATATTACGGAATGGACATAAATTCGTTAGAAAACATTCAGCGTAGGATGACTAAATTAATACATAGCATTAGAAATCTTCCTTATGAAGAAAGATTGAAGACTCTTAAGTTACATTCACTTGTTAGACGAAGAATGAGGGGAGACCTGATAGAAGTGTATAAGTGGAAGATAGGTATTAATAAAGGTGATATTAATAAGGTCTTGAGGATATCTCTCCAAGAGAGAACCCGCAGTAATGGATTTAAATTAGATAAGTTTAGATTTAGAAAGGACACAGGAAAGTGGATAAATTAGACACATGTGCAACTCTTGGGTATCTTTATTGAGGAGACGTTTCGCCACACGGTGGCTTCATCAGTCCATACAAAGGAGAATCTTGAAGAACAGGAAGAGAATGAGGTAATCAGTCCCTCAACCTTGAGTCGATGTGGTCAGTCCATCAATCTTGAATAGAATGAGTCCATTAATCTTGAATAGAATGGTCAGTGTCTGGAATGTAGCTCTGTCAGGAATGTCAGTGTCTGGAATGTAGCTCTGTCAGGAAGGTCAGTGTCTGGAATGTGGCTCTGTCAGGAAGGTCAGTGTCTGGAATGTAGCTCTGTCAGGAAGGTCAGTGTCTGGAATGTAGCTCTGTCAGGAAGGTCAGTGTCTGGAATGTGGCTCTGTCAGGAATGTCAGTGTCTGGAATGTGGCTCTATCAGGAAGGTCAGTGTCTGGAATGTAGCTCTGTCAGGAAGGTCAGTGTCTGGAATGTGGCTCTATCAGGAAGGTCAGTGTCTGGAATGTAGCTCTGTCAGGAAGGTATATACATTTAAATATACATTTTCCCACGTAATATTCATAAACCATATTCGTATATCACAAATATATATTATGTTTGTAGGTTATGTACTTGGAGAAGGAGCATCAGTCTCTGTAATTAGCCTAATACTAATGTATGTCTTAATTTGGTCATTAGTCTTAAAGACCAAGTTATCAAATGACTGTTGAGACTTAGTGACTCAGGACGTCCCAGCGATGGTTATATCTGGCTGTCTGTCAGGGCCAGGGGACAATCTTGTCTGCTGTCACTCCCACCATGATGGACACATTCCTGTCTGCCGTAAGGGGACCTCGACTCTTCAACCTTTGGAGTGTATAGTGACTAAGTTTATCTAGGCACAGGTACACATAAGTACAGTTGTTATAAATTGCCTAGGATATTGTGTGGGTGTACTGAGTGTACTGAGTGTGGGTGTACTGAGTGTGGGTGTATAGTGTGTGGGTGTACTGAGTGTGGGTGTACTGAGTGTGGGTGTACTGAGTGTACTGAGTGGGGGTTTACTGAGTGTACTGAGTGTGGGTGTACTGAGTGTACTGAGTGGGGGTTTACTGAGTGTACTGAGTGTGGGTGTACTGAGTGTGGGTGTACTGAGTTTTTGGTGTACTGAGTGTGGGTGTACTGAGTGTGGGTGTACTGAGTGTGGGTGTACTGAGTGTGGGTGTACTGAGTGTGGGTGTACTGAGTGTGGGTGTACTGAGTGTGGGTGTATAGTGTGTGGGTGTACTGAGTGTACTGAGTGTGGGGTGTACTGAGTGGGGGGTACTGAGTGTGGGTGTACTGAGTGTGGGTGTACTGAGGGGGGGTGTACTGAGTGTGGGTGATAGGTTGGGGTAACGAGTTGGGATAGTGTGGGTGTATGAGTGTTTGGGGGTACTGATGTGGTGTACTGAGTGTGGGTGTACTGAGTGTGGGTGTACTGAGTGTGGGTGTATAGTGTGTGGGTGACTGAGTGTATTTAGTGTGGGTGTACTGAGTGTGGGTGTACTGAGTGTGGGTGTACTGAGTGTGGGTGTACTGAGTGTGGGTGTTACTGAGTGTGGGTGTTAGTGTGTGGTTGTACTGAGTGTACTGAGTGTGGAGTACTGATGTGGGTGTACTGAGTGTGGGTGTACTGATGTGGGTGTACTGAGTGTGGGTGTACTGTGGGTGACTGAGTGGGGGTGTACTGAGTGTACTGGGGTGTGGGTGTGTACTGAGTGTACTGAGTGTGGTGTACTATGTGGGTGTACTGAGTGTGGTGTACCTGAGTGTGGGGTTTTCTGAGTGTACTGAGTGTGGTGTACTGAGTGTGGGTGTACGAGTGTGGGTGTACTGAGTGTGGGTGTACTGAGTGTGGGTGTATAGTTGTATGGGTGTGACCATGGAGCAGCAACACTGGCAACACTGTGTGACATGGAGCAGCAACACTGTGTGACCATAGGCAGCAAACTTTGCCATGGGAAAAAAACCCCTTTTTGG
>NW_026464600.1:0-14271 GCF_026875155.1 Cherax quadricarinatus
CAAAATTTTGGGTAAATTTGCAAGATCACCCTATCAGTACGACTGTTTTAAAGAAAACCCAAAACCTCCCCCTTTTCTCCCGGGATTAAACCGGGCAGCATAATTCGGGGAGTTTTGGTAACCCCCTAATTTTTTCCCTTACTGGGTTTGACCAACAACATTGTTTCCCACCTTTACCTTCCCCAAACCTTATTTTTGAGGACAATGTGTCCCCCACTTCCCAAAAATTTTGATCCGCAGCCCTCCCTTTCAGCATCATCTGCCAATTCACCGAATCGTTCTCACGTCCTTATACAAAATCTTATGATCTTCTTTTCTAAGGCACGGTGAGCTTTAATTCATCGGGTTTACCGTTTTTTTGTCTCATTAACTCCTTACACTTTAAAATTCAAAAATTAAATTAAAAGTTTATTTTTATAAGGTTTTCAATGCGAGTTTACAGAAATTTGGTTATTGGGGTTTTTAAGTAGAAAAAATGTGATTAAGAGTGTCCACAGAACGCTTACATTGCTAGATTTGGGCAGATTTATTTATTTTAATTGTAAAATATTAAAAATTATGGGGAAATTTTTTGGTATAGGGCTAAGGACTAAAACTATTTTGTAGTTAGCAATGTGAATGCTTTTTTTTTGGGTACAGTACATAGTTTCAGTATTGAGTATACAGGATTCATTTTTTTAAGATTGGAGTAATATTCTGTTTAGGGTCAAAGAGTGATGAGGGAATGTGAACCACCAGTGGTATTCGTGTGTTAGTTGACGGGGGACAGGGAGTAAGTTTTTCTAATGGTAGTTTTTTAAGGTGATGAAATGTCTGAGTTCAGAGTTTCAGGTAGGGTATTCCAGATTTTGGGCCTTTGACATACATTTAATTTTTTTAAAAGGGTTTTAGTCGACACGGGGAAAGTCGTAGAGATGTTTTTTTTTCGGTGTTTGCCTGTGGGTTTGCACAACATCAAGAAAGCGTTTTTGGTCCAGGTTGATATTAGGTTTTTAAGGGCCCCGAGATTAGATTGCACAGTAGTAAGTGTGGTGTACTGAACTGGGGGTAAGTTTAGGTCTTGAAATGGGGGGGGCTGTTGCCAGGGAGGGATTTAGTGATTTTTCTTACTGCAGTTTTTTTTGGGGTTTTTATTGCTTTTGGGTTTTTTGCTGCAGTTGATCCCCAAGCAAAAAGCATAGGGGAGGGATGGATAAAAAGTGGTGGTAAGTGTGAAAGGGGATTTTGCGGCACGTAGTATCGTATCTTGAGAGGAAACCCAACCCTTTTGGATACTTTTTTGGGTTTTATGCTGGATAGGGTGCTAAATTTTGGTTTTTGTCAGGTATAAGCCTAGGGAAATTTTCCCCCATTATTTCTGGTAATTAGATGTTTTCAACTTAATGTTAATTTTTTCATCTCCTGCTCTGCTTCCAAACAAATAATAGGTTTTTTCAGTGTTAAGCATAAGTTTATGGGGTCACCCCAATCGATATTTTTTAAACACTCCCATTCACAATGGTGTTGAGGGGGGGCAAATTAGGGTGAGAGAGACATAATCGTGTCATCAGAAAAGAAAGGGGGTTTCAGGTTTTGGGAATGTTTGGGGAATGTCTTTGATGTATATGAGGAAGAGCGGGGGGAAAAAGGGACACTTCCCTCGGACTCCTTTACAATGGCCGTGTTGCTATCTGTGCTTTAATGGTGATGTACTGATCCTTTAGTAATGAAGATTTGAAATAACAAGGCGGCCTCTTATACCGTAATGATCAAGTTTGTGGATAGGATGCCCGTGGTCTACGGTCAAAAGCTTTTCTTGGTCAATAAAAAACCCTATGGATATTCCTTTTTTTTCCAATGCTGTGTAAAGCAGATCTAGCATTTTTATGTTTTGCAATTAGTGTTTTTTATTTTTCCTAACCCAAAATTTGGGCGGGGTTGAGATTTTTTGGCCCGTTATAATGAATACAGTCTCCTTTGCAAGAGTTTCTCAAAATTTTGGGTAGCAAGGGGAAGTTAGATATTGGCTTTTTGTTTAAGTCGTAGGGTACCACCTTTATGTTTTGGGTTTTAACCCTTGCCTCTTGAGATTTGGGGAAGGGTGTGTCTCTAGTGACTTTTTAAAAAAAATAAAATAGCAGCAAAAGGACAGGGGCCACCGTTGTCAAAGGTGGGACATGAGACGATTCCCCCCGAGTTTTTTTTAAAGTGACTTTATAATCTCAGTGACTTCCGGGGGCTCATTGGGGTGCAAAAGAAGGAATTAGGGAAATTCCATCTAGGAGCCCCAGCAGGGGCATTGGTATGGGGATTTTATGGGGGAATTAGATCCTATGGTTGAGAAGAAGTCGTTTATCTTGTTAGCTGTGTCAGTGGGAGTAGTGGTTTTCTTTAGTTTATTGGGAAAATTTTCTTGTTTTTTTCTTTTTTGTGGGTCCCTAAAAACTGAGAGAGTTTTTTTCCAGGTCTTTTTTTATATTAATCAGTGCCCTGTGAACTACTGGGTAGTAATTGTTGGCTTTCTTAACTTTGGTGAGAGCTGATGAAAGTGTTTAAGAATATTTTTGTGTATTAAGCCCTGTCTATATTGCTTTTCATATTGGTGTTTTTTGTAAATGGATTTCGAATGGTACGGGTTAGCCATGGGAAACCCAAGCCGTTTTTTTGTGATCTGTTCGTTTTTATGGACAATTTTTGTTGTTTTTCTAAGTTTTTTTTGTTAAAAAAAAATGTCGTCCAGCACAATACCATGGCCTTGGAGAATTTGTGGGCCCAGTCAAAAATCCTAGGCAGCTGTGAACTTCCTTTATTGAGGCCTCGTCATGGAGTCTAAATGAACTTTGTTGAATTCAAGGGTGGTTTACTAATTTTGTCGGAGGAAGGTAGGGTATGGTCTTTAGTGCTGCTGTGATTACCCCCCTGTTTCAAGAGGGCTAGTATATTGGCCAATGGGGTTTAAATTAGGTTGCACTGTCCAGTGAGCCTGGTTGGTTTAGTTATTGTGGTTAGAAGTTTTTGTTCATATTGTTGGAAATCATTACAGGCTGATCATTGGTAACCAAGGTTGATTGAAGTCTCCATAAAAAAAGGTGGTGCTTATTCATTTGCTGTTTGTTTTTTAGTGACTTTTTAATTTCTCACTGAATTTGGGATTTTTTGGTGAGGTTCCGGGAAATGGCACCGATGTTATAGGCGTTTAAAAGGTTTTTTTCGTAAAATTAGCAAAAAGTATTCCCCCTATTCATCCTAAAACAATGGTGCAAAAAAAGATAATTGGGGTTTAAATAATAGATTGCAATACCAACCCCCCCCAACTTGGTTTTGGTCGCAGTTGTGAATTGCTGTGTTCCGGTAGAGGGGAGATATCTATTGTTCCCCGCTTTAAACCAGGTCTCATAAGAATAAAAGCAAGAAGGGGGTTTTTTAGGATTCAAGGAGGCTAGGAGGTATCATAGTGTTTGCTTAATTACCTGATTTGTAGTTAAGTACTGATAGACTTTGCATTGTTTTTGGAATGGTGCTTGATGCTGTGTAATAAAAAGGGAGTTTCTTTCCAAAGGTTTTTTATTGGGTGCAGATTATGGGGGTTTAGATCAGGGTCAACAATCCAAACTCTTCTAGGATTAAATTATGGTTTTTTTAAAACCCGAGTTGTGTGATGATTCTAGACGATACTGTATGGGAGGAAGTTTGGGCAAGTATATAGCTAGAGTATTTTTGGGCATGTAGGGTATATCCTACTACACAAATGAAGTTGTGTTTCTATGGTTGTGCGGATGAACAAAGACAACTAGGTATAAAATAGTAATATAAAAATACAAATAAAAAAAAGAACAAGACCTCCTTGAAAATTGCACAAGGTTAAAAATGATTTTGGGTCATGTTTTGAGCTAGAAAGAGTATAGAAAAAAGGTTTAATTAATAAATAAAAAAATTAAAAATAGCACTAGTCTCTCACTAGTAATTGCACATGGTCTAATATATGAATTTGGTATTACTATGATTGGTTAAAAGGCATGGACAACTGAAATTTAAACTAAAAAATAAAAATACAAATTAAAAAAACACCATTTCACTAGTAAAGCACTTTGGGGCTAATATATGAATTTGGTATTGCATGTATTGAGCAAAAGAGCTATAGTACAACTAGGTTTTTGTCCCAAAAATAAAATAAAATACAAAAAGCCCGTCCTCACTATAATTCACTATGGTCTAGTATGTGAATTTAGTATTGCTATTATTTGGGAGAATGACTAGATAAAAAAAGTGATTAATCTAATAATATAATAAAAAAAAGACTCTCAATTGTAATGCACTAAGGTCTTATTAAGTTTTTTACAAAAATTAGATAAATTAGATTTTAAATTTTACGGATAAAAATAAAAAAGGCAATGACTTGGTTATAATAGCAGTAAAAATGGTAGACAGGATAATAAAAAGTTGTAGGAAAAAAACTATTTTAAAAAAGTATGGAATAAAATGGGCAAAAAAGAAATTTACAAAAGCTTGCAATATGTTTAAAAGAAAAATTGGGCAATAATAGGGATTTTGAAAAAAAATTGGGCAATTGGTATTTTTTAAAGTGAGGGGAATTATTGAAAACAAATTATGGTTATGAAATGAATTTTTTTGGAGAGCCACAAATTTGATTAACCAAGCCAATCTGGATGTTTTCCCGACGCCAAATGACTTTGAAAAGGCGATAAAAGACATGCCCATGCCCCTCTGCCCAGGCCCGACCATGGGCCCCCGTGTTCATCAAGAACTGCAAGAACCCTATCACGAGCCTTTTTCCCCTCCATGGAGAGGGCATGGGCCGGGGGGGCCCTCATTTTAAAAAAAAAACAACTAGCCCCACTCCCCAAAGGGGGCACTAAAGCAACGCAAAAAATACAGACCCAAAAGCATAAAAATCCCCTATCAAAAAAATCTTTGAAAGGGGCCCCAAGAAAGCAAGATCACCACGACTAGAAACCCATCATTTTTACAACCCAGGGCAACATGGTTTTTGAAAGGTCGCCCTTCTGTCTCAATATTGGCCCCTACGACAAAGGGCCTAAATGCACTAAAAGACAAAAGAAAGAATGTAATTATCCGCTTTGCAAAAGCCTTCACAAGTGTGACCATGGCGTATGCGCACAAAAAAGCGTCTAAAGGAATAACAGGAAAATGGTCGTGATCTTAAATTTTCCACTAAAGAACACAGAGAGAGCGTAACAGGTAAAGTCCGAGGGAGCTACGGTGAAAAACTCTGTTCCACAAGGCCAGTACTCCCCCCATCTTTTTCCTCATCCCTTTTATCGACATAGACAAGGATTCAGCCCCCCCACCGTGTCTTCCTTTTCAGATGACACCCGAATCTGCAGACACTGCAAAACTCCCGGCAGACATCAACCAAATCTTTCAGTGGGCTGCAGAAAACAATATGAAGTTCAACGATGAGAAATTTCAATTACTCAGATATGGTAAACATGAGGAAATTAAATCTTCATCAGAGTACAAAACAAATTCTGGCCACAAAATAGAGCGAAACACCAACGTCAAAGACCTGGGAGTGATCATGTCGGAGGATCTCACCTTCAAGGACCATAACATTGTAATCTGCTAGAAAAATGACAGGATGGATAATGAGAACCTTCAAAACTAGGGAGGCCAAGCCCATGATGACACTCTTCAGGTCACTTGTTCTATCTAGGCTGGAATATTGCTGCACACTAACAGCACCTTTCAAGGCAGGTGAAATTGCCGACCTAGAAAATGTACAGAGAACTTTCACGACACGCATAACGGAGATAAAACACCTCAATTATTGGGAGCGCTTGAGGTTCCTAAACCTGTATTCCCTGGAATGCAGGAGGGAGAGATACATGATTATATACACCTGGAAAATCCTGGAGGGACTAGTACCGAACTTGCACACGAAAATCACCCACTACAAAAGCAAAAGACTTGGCAGACGATGCACCATCCCCCCAATGAAAAGCAGGGGTGTCACTAGCACGTTAAGAGACCATACAATAAGTGTCAGGGGCCCGAGACTGTTCAACTGCCTCCCAGCACACATAAGGGGGATTACCAACAGACCCCTGGCAGTCTTCAAGCTGGCACTGGACAAGCACCTAAAGTCAGTTCCGGATGAGCCGGGCTGTGGCTCGTATGTTGGTTTGCGTGCAGCCAGCAGCAACAGCCTGGTTGATCAGGCTCTGATCCACCAGGAGGCCTGGTCTCAGACCGGGCCGCGGGGGCGTTGACCCCCTAAACTCTCTCCAGGTAAACTCCAGGTAAACAGTGATGTGGTAAGTTGTAAAAAAGGAGATAGATTCTGTAGATATTAAACACAATTAAGACTATGAGGTAGAATGGTCGTTGAATGCAACAATGACAATCAAAAGTAGTTGGGGTATTAGAATTTTAGGGGGGCACAAATTTATGACAATATAACACTAACGGTGGACTATGGGTATTATCTGCACTTTACTTTGATTCTGTTAGTCCAGCCTCACTTAGGAATGTTTTAAGGTCATGTTCTGTGGAGATGAAGTATCTCTTCCCAGTGGGCTGTTTCCTAACTGCTATTTTTCCATCCCTCACAAAGCACTGGTGGATTTTTTGGGCATAGCGCAATTTTCTTAGCCGATAAAGAAGGTTTTGTCTTGTTTTGGTAAGGCACTCATTGACGTAAACATCAGTTTTCATAGAAATAGATGTTTTTAGTAGGTTGTTTCTTTGTAGGCTAGTTTGGAATTTTAACAGCACTGTTTTTTTACCTGCTTGGTAGCCCATCAGTTTGCAATCCTTTAGGTCATCACTACGTATGTTAAGGCAAAGGTGGTCCTTGATAAGCTGTAGGGTGGTCTCCATGCAGGTCTCTTGGGTGACTGTGGCTGGGAGATGTTTGCTGTTAACTACAACAGCGTCAGATAGGTGCTGTTGGTCATTATGGTCTTGGAAGTTGGTTATGACATTGGCAAGTTGTTGGTCCACTCCTGATCTTTCCTCAGTGATGTTGGTAGTAAGTAGGGTGACTTGGTCTTTTAGAGTGTTGATGGTGTCTAGGGACCGGGTGTGGGTGTTGCTTTGTTGTTCTAGAGTGTCTAGTTTATGTTCTAGAGCAGTGATCTTGTTGAGGTAATCTGCATTGCTAGCCTTTAGTTCCTGCATTTCTTGAGTTAGTTTGGTGATCGTTTGGTTCTGAATCATAAGGAGTTTAGCTATTTCTGGGTCGGTGATCTTCTTGACATCAAATACTGGGAAGGAGTTATCTTGGACTGTAGCGGTGGCCATGTTTGTTGTTGTCTGTCGTGTGTTGTGGTGATGCTGGTGGGTGATCAGGGTTGTGTCCTGGCTCGCAGTACCACAAGTTTTCCTCGTGTTATTACTGCTCTCACCTTTGATGTTAGGAGTCCTTAGCTGGTTACTGGATCTTCTTTTATTGTTCTGACCCTTGTCCATTGGCTGTGGCTTCGGGTGAATAGTAGGCGATGGGTGATGGGTGAATGTTGTGGAGTATCACTTCAGTGGCAGCGGGGTAGGAGTTGCTAGTACGAATCCTATTAGTTGGTAAATTTGTGAACTTTTGGGTGATTTCTGCAGTTGCTTTATATCATTCTGGGTATCCACACATGTTAGTGTTATGCGGGTCTTGATTAGGACATCACTGGGCTGCTGGGAACCTCAGGTAGAAGTAAAAATAGAGGACAAGGTTCCTGTTGCCGCTGCCGCTGCCGGCGTGTGTCTTGTTGTATGATTTAGTAACATGACCCTTCCGAGCTTGTAGTGATGCTTTCTTTGCTTTGGCATCCATGGACTTGCCAGCCCCACTAACTTCCTCAGACCCAGCCATGGTTAGGGAATTAATAATCACCAATTATACAACTTAAGTAGACACCTTGTGAGAGTAATTCTTGCACTTTACTCTTGTATAAATCCTAGCCCCCATGTGCTAGTAATTAATTGGGCTGATTATCATCCACCACACGACCAATTAAATTTGTGTACCCTATAACCACTTCCTTCCATCAGTTACTTAATTATTAAGTAATTAATTCAATTAATTTTTTACTGATTGCATCCGGTTCAGGAAGGACCAGCGGGCAGATATGGAAAATTTTATAGGCTGATTACCTTTATGTACCTCAACATTACATGCTTACAAGTAAACTCATTGGGAGACAACCATATTGTTTACCGTAGTCACCCCGTGTAGACATGTGAGAAAACTTAACCACCCCTGGTCACGGAAAGTGGTTCCTTTGACCTCACAATCTTATCCATATCTATCCGAGACCAGTATGGATTGGATAGCACCCATAAGTACCGTGCTACTAATTTGACACAGTAGACCACGACATCCTACTCCACAAACTTGATCATTACGGTATAAGAGGCCATGCGCTTGCTTATTTCAAATCTTACATTACTAATAGGTATCGGTACGTCACCATTAAAGACACAGCATCAGCAACACGGCCACTTGAACTGGAGTTCCGCAGGGAAGTGTCCTCGGTCCCCTGCTCTTCTCTCATATACATCAATGACCTTCCAAACGTATCCCAACACCTGAAACCCATTCTCTTTGCTGATGACACGACTTATGTCATCTCTCACCCTAATCTTGCCACCCTCAACACCATTGTGAATGAGGAGCTGATAAAATATCGACTTGGATGACAGCCAATAAACTTACACTTAACACTGACAAAACCTACTATATTATGTTTGGTAGCAGAGCAGAGATGCACAAATTAACATTAAGATTGACAACACTCTAATTACCAGAAATAATGGGGGCAAATTCCTAGGCTTATACCTTGACAACAACCTGAATTTCAGCACCCATATCCAGCATATAACCAAAAAAGTATCCAAAACGGTTGGGATCTTCTCCAAGATATGATACTACATGCCGCAAAATGCCCTTCTCACACTATACCACTCACTTATTTATCCATACCTCACCTATGCTATTTGTGCTTGGGGATCAACTGCAGCAAAACACCTAAAGCCAATAATAACCCAACAAAAAGCTGCAGTAAGAATAATCACTAAATCCCATCCCCGGCAACACACCCCCTCACTCTTCATAGACCTAAACTTACTCCTAGTTCAGTATATCCACACTTACTACTACTGTGCAATCTACATCTACAGGGCCTTAAACTCTAATATCAACCTTGACCTAAAACGCTTTCTTGATAGTTGTGACAGAACCCACAGGCATAACACGAGACGCAAACATCTCTACGACATTCCCCGTGTCCGACTAAACCTTTACAAAAATTCAATGTACGTCAAAGGCCCTAAAATCTGGAATACCCTACCTGAGAACTCTAGAACTGCAGACACATTCATCACCTTCAAAACTACCATTAGAAAACATCTTATCTCCCTGATACACCCCGTCAACTAACTACATGAATACCACCTGGTGGTTCACACTTACACTCACTCATTCATTTGACCATAAACAGAAATATTAATCTCAATCTTAAAATAATGAAACCTGTGATACTCCAATACTGAAACTATGTACTGTGCCAAAACAAAAGCATTCACATTGCTAAACTCACAAACTAGTATTTAGTCACTTAGCCATAATACCAACTTACCTCATAATTTGTAATATTTTACAATTAAGAATAAAACTAAGTCTGCCCGAAATGCCTAGCCATGCTAAGCGTTCTAGTGGTACACTCTGTAATCACAATTTTACTACATGTAAACCACACAATAACCAAATTTCTGTAAACTCAGCATTGTAATCCTTATAGAGAATAAACTTTGAATTTTAATTTGAATTGAATTGTGGACTGTATAGATTATATTAGTTTAACTGAATGATGGGGGGTGGGGTAGGTTACACATGGATATATCCATCAAGGAAAACACTTGTACATAATCTCACACCACTTACCAGATATTCTCTGGGGTCACTTGATGTAGCTGGATCACCCATAACCTATCCAATTACAACATACCTAACTGGCCAGTATCAGTCTGCTATAACTAGAAGGGTTACTTAACTGTGGGTATTGATACTCCTTATTCCCTCCATTCACCACCCTCATTTTCGATGTCCTGCTACACCGACACGGTTCTTATTCCAGCAGGACGAGGTATCCGTCGGTTTTCCCGGTTTGGGAAGTCGTGATTCCATAAAGCTTCACTATCCTCGGTACGAGCATCACGCGTTCACTCGGAGCAGGCGATCTATTTCACATCCCGCATTCTTTTAACTCAATGTTTTATCACTGATTACATTACCATTCACAAGAACGTTTTAACGTCTCATAATTATTATACACATTAGAGGTCACTGCATTAAGATCTGAGGCCGATGAGTGGGGGATTAACACACGGGTATTTCCCCTGGACACAGACCAGGGCCGCGCACCAGTCACACCTGGTCAAACCATTATTCACTAATTTTAACCACCTTTTTATGGTGGCCTGTAAATCACGTTCCCTCACTCTTCCACCGGGAAACAGTTACGACATTTTCCTATTAGGAAGTGAGGCCTATATTAATCCTTAGGCCGCCGTAAATTTCCAATTTCCTGACCCCAAATTTTCACAGCTTCCTCACTACATTAAAAAACACTGCCGCCACCCCGTGCCCCATTCGACCTATACCCCCCCACATCGTGCGGGCGCAGTGGGAACCCAGTTGGTTTTCCATTCAAATACAAATACATTTTGACCCAAATCAACACATTAAACACTTATTAGCACTATAGCTTCGGAATTAAATAATTTCCACATATAGCATAAACTCGTATCATTATAATGTTGCTAAAACTTGTTTAAACAAACAAATAAAAAATTGTTTATTACGATTGTTCTATAATATATATACATATGTACAATCACTGGACACTTTTCTAGAAACTGCCTGCAGCTTGTGGAATTCTTTGAAACATGGATATAAGCACAATGGTGTTTTACACTCCTCACACATAAACGAGTGTCTCTGCATTTTTGTGGGCGTTTTTGTGGTATGTCCACAACAAAAACCTCTTCTGAGCATTTTTCTTGAGAGCATAGCAGGGAGTGATATGGGGTAGTGATCCCCCAGGCCTCTGATGAGAGGACATGTTTTGATAATTTCGTGGGTGCTGGTCTATTGCAGGTGTTGTTCCTTGGTACTTGAATATTATTTGTCTGATGATGACGAACAAAATTCACCATATTTGGGTTTGTTTTTTGATCTTCAACTTAAACATATTATAAGCATTCAGCATGGAAATGTCAAGAAGATGGAAAAATAGTTTTATTTTACCACTTAAACTCTTGCGAACACAGTCAGCAAACCCAATCTGCATGTCACATTTGTCCACTAAGTGCATATTGAGGTTGTAACCATCACAGCTGCAGGTTTTTACAATGGTTCATTGGTCTCTCTATTCTGCTTGCCAGTGTTTACCATTTCATGTCGGTGAACTGATGTCCGCAGTGTGACATCACGTTTTTCATGCCACCAAAATGCCATGATGTCATTGGCAGCAAACACCTGCACTTCACCTCTACGACTGCCAGCATCGAACCTAGGCATATGTTTACTATTTCCACGCACTGTGCCACACACATCTGTCATGTTCACTTCAAGAAATCACTGAGTATAGGCTTGTGTACCAGTTGTCAGTATATAAAATATACCCCTTACTAAGATATGGCTCCATCATTGTTTAACCACATCAACAGAGATACCCAGTAACTTTCTGGTATTTTCCAATGTTTTACCGCCAGTGTCACAGTTATATCCAAAACCAGACCAGTTTTGCAATCACACAGAACAAATAACTTTATACCTAAGAGTTTCCTCTTGCTTGGTATATACTGTTTGAATGAGAGTCTTCCTTTGAACAAAATCAAAGACTCGTCAATAACAAGCTTCCTGAAGGGATAAAAATACATACAGCACTTTTGTTTCAGGTACATAAACACACGTCTGATCTTATATAACCTGTCGCTTCTGTCAGGCCTTGTTTTGTCTGAAAAGTGTAACATACGTAACAGTAGCACAAATCTGTTCACTGGTATAAGTCAACTTAAAGCTGGGGTTGAAATCAGGCGGTCTGTCGCCCAGTATGTGTTGACACTGTGCTTATACACATGTGGCATAAGCATTATTGTTGCAAAGAACAGATACATCTCTGCCACAGTTGTGTCCTTCCACTGGTGTAGGCGTTGATCTTGGTGACAGAAAGGGGTTTGCCATGGTGTACTCATAGTATGTATTGCTTCCCTGACAATAATGTCCATCAGGGTTTCATCGAAGAACACTGAAAGCATTCCAGTTCAGGGGGATTGTTCCCCAAGTGTACATGATGGCCATATTCCACTTTGTCCTCCATCAAAGTCATGGGGACGGGGAAAAAAACTCGTCATCTTGCTGCCAATCCAGATGCGGTCAGCTGGGGGGTTTCGGGAAAATTTTTGAATGTGGATGTGGTTGTGCAGGTTGTGGTTTTTTGTGGGGGTGTGGGGTCGGGTGAGGCTGGTTGTAGTTGTGCAGAGTCAACAGCGTGGTTAGTAGCGTGGCCCGCTGCTGGTGTCACATGACTCGGGGCCACCATCACTATCCCCACCACCGCCTGCTGCCTCACTTGCATCATAGATACCCATCGAACAATATCATCATCTTCACTATCAGTCGTGGTGTAGGGCCATGGGATGTGCTCCGAGATGTACTCCTTCCTCTTGGAAGAGCATATGGCACACTACCAGACCGCATGCGACATCGTATATACTGCCGCTTACGGGGGATATTCACCCTCACTGTCACAACTAGAACTGCTTTCAATAACCTTGAAATCACTATCACTATCACTTACACTGCTCACACTGAGTCTTGTACACAGGCAAATAGTTTCCTCTTTCGTCCTGGTACAGGTGAACATGGGAAACCCGCCGGCCCAGCACCAGAGGTGGAAGGTTGTGGGTCATCTGGATTTTCATCACTAATTATGTTACCTTTGGGGACTTTTTTCGGTCACACCCACTTTAAAACCAGGGGAAATTTACTTTCACTGACACTTTCAAACGCTGTTTGAGCTATCACTTTGGAACAAAAGACCTCCAATCCTCCGAGGCATGGTGAAAATGGACTACCAAGATGGCGTTCCCACAATGCACTGCTGAGTCCCAGATTTTTTCACAGGGTGCACACCCACCACTGAGACCCATTCTCGATCCCTGTAATGCCTACCAGCCCTCTCCCTTGATTGAAGCCACTAGAATTTATGCGTATAGATATGTCAAACACGGGAAACTCCCATGACATATATGTACGACCGCGACAGTCAAGGGGTTAAAGATGGTCTGTTCAATTACCGAGTTATGCCCTTCGGTTTATGCAACATGGCCTCAATCTTTCAGAGACTTATGAACGAGCTGACTCGACCTTGGAAGGAGTTGAGGCAATCTTTATGATTTGGTAGTGTTCAGTGACTCCTGGGAGGAACACCTTATTTGTCTAGAAGCTTCATTCAAATCCCTAAGGATCTATAATTTCACAGTTAATTTAACAAAATGTACTTTTGGACAAGCCACTATTAAATACTTAGGTTTTCAAATAGGACAAGGGAAAGTGGTCCCCCTTTATGTTACCTGGAGTTTACCTGGAGAGAGTTTCGGGGGTCAACGCCCCCGCGGCCCGGTCTGTGACCAGGCCTCCTGGTGGATCAGCCCCTGATCAACCAGGCTGTTGCTGCTGGCTGCACGCAAACCAACGTACGAGCCGCAGCCCGGCTGATCAGGAACTGACTTTAGGTGCTTGTCCAGTGCCAGCTTGAAGACTGCCAGGGGTCTGTTGGTAATCCCCCTTATGTGTGCTGGGAACTGGGAACAATTTGTCAATGGTCTCAATGCTCACACCCCACTTAGCCGGGCATGGAGGGACATAAATAGAATTAAGGGTAACAGAACTGGGCAGATCGCGCACCCTCATCCCTTGCATAGGGCGAATGAGTTAGTCAGTGCTTGGGCTGCTACATCTAGCTATGACAGTCTTCCCAGTACCACACAGGCGAAATTAATGGACAAATATATCAAGGGGAGACTTTTTCTTTATGCTCAGCAAAGGAAAATTTACTGCAACATCCTTTTACAATTAGAACTTGATGCAGCACAACTAAGGCAACTCCACGCGCCCGGTGAGATGGTATTACTTTCAACATAACCCAAATTTCTGTGTCGAGTACCAGGGAATCCTTTTCTTGAAATTATATAAAAGAGTTATGTCACTGGGGACTCCCTAAATCAGGACCAATAGCCTCATTATTCCCCTTCCAA
>NW_026464601.1:0-14500 GCF_026875155.1 Cherax quadricarinatus
ACTGTAAAATTGGAATTGGACAGCATAGGGATCAATGTAAATGAAGAAAGTCCAGATGATTCCTTTATCAAGAACAATACCAGAAGGATGTTAAATTTGAATCTGGACAATACCGGGGTGAACTTCCGTGAAGCTGAACCTTTCCAGACCTTACCAACTAATTACCGGATGGCGTATGGACAATTAAAGGCCCAGCTCCACAAATTTTGAGCAAGACACCAGAACTGTTGACTGCTTACGATGATATAATTAATGAGCAGTTAAATAATAAATTCATAGAGGAGGTACCTCCGAGCAAACCCAGATTTATGGTCACTATTTGCCACACCACGGAGTGAAGAAGGAAATTCTAAGACCACTCCTCTGAGGATTGTGTTTAATTGTAGTGCCAGGAGTAATAAAAAGTGTACCTAGTTTGAATGACTGTTTGATGACAGGTCCGTCGTTGACGGAAAAACTGGGAGACATACTACTAAACTTCAGGTTAAGAATTATGCCTTTACGGCAGACATAAGTAAAGCTTTCCTGAAGGGGGTCTGCAGGAGGCTGACCGGATTGCACTAGGTTTTTATGGCCCGAGAACCCCTAGTGACCCACTTAGTCCCCTGAAGACTTTTCGGCTTCAGGAGTGTATTGTTTGGTGCTACCTCCAGTCCGTTCCTACTCCAGGCAACGATAAATGCACACCTTAAGCGTACGGGTGGTCCACTGAGTGGAGTAAGGGGTAAACAATTTTATGTGGACAATTTTCCTGGGGTGACGTCTACTAAAGGAGGAACTAATGACATATACGCAGGGCTAATGAAATAATGCAAGGTGCAAATATGCCCCTGAGAATGGAACAGTAATTCGTCCAGCTTAAGAGCTCAAATAAATAAAGACAACCCTGGATTTTAAAGGGTTTCCAAATATAGTAATGTGCTGGGACTGACTTGGGACACAGAGGGAGACTTGTTATCGTTAAAGTCTAATGACTACAGCATGCCCAATAAATTAACCAAGAGAGTCTTGCTTGCAGAAGTTTTTAAAATGCTTCGATCCACTAGGCTTAGTGTCCCCACTTACCATAAGAGGAAAATTGTTGATACAAGAAGCATGGAAGCTTAAGTGTGCTTGGGATGAAACCCTACCCGAGGGAAATTTTTTGAAAGGTGGGAAGAACAATAGGGGGGAAAATGTAAAATTTAAACCCAAAGTTGAAGTTCCCCCGTAATGTGGCCAGTCAAGAGGGAGAAAATGTACTCCACATTTTTTGCGATGCTTCGAAATTAGCATATGGAGCAGTCCTTACCTTCAATGGGAATAGTGCCATTTCTCTTGTTATGTCTAAGGCTAAGTGGCTCCAATCAAATCACGCACCTTACCTCAGTTGGAATTAACGGCCATTTATGTAGGTGTCAAATTAGCCAATTATATAAGAAATAAATTGCGAGAGATAAATATCAGCGACACCGTATTTGGTCTGATAACGAGGTATCCTTACAATGGATTCGTAATGGTAACAGTAAGATTGTGTATGTACAAAACAGAGTCGCTGAAATCCATCAAATGCAGGAGAAACACAACAGTTTGGGTCAGCATATGTTAACCTTTAATCACATTCCTGGTGACGAGAACCAGCTGACTCTTGTCTCGAGGCTTGACTTATGAAAAATTTGTGAGTGCTTTATCGTGGTTTAAAGGGCCAAGTTGGCTGGTGGACAAAATTAACTGGCCGGTGCAAAAGGCACATATTGCTCCTGTCGAAATTACGGTGAGCACCGCTCCGGTCAGTAGTCCCTCCTTAGCCATTGATATGAACAGGTATTCTTCCTTACCTAAGCTGATTAGTGTGACCAGGTAGTGTTTAAATTTATAAGTAAGATGAATTCTCACATAATTTTCCCCATCCCCTGAAATACTGGCTACAAGGGTACAAGAAGAAACCTACAGGGATGAGATTAAATTCATGATGGACGGAAAAATTGTGAAAGGCTCAATAATAGAAAAGCTGGGGCTGTATTTAGAGGATGATGTAATTAGGTGCAGAGGCAGGTTACAGAAATGCTGAATTGGGGGAATATGCTAAGCACCCTATCTTGCTGCCCAAAACTCATCACCTGACAACCTTGATTGTCTTTAATGCCCATAATAACGTGATGCACGGTGGGTTACAGGATACCTTAAACTGTATTCGGGAAACCTTCTGGATTCCACAAGGACGGCAAAGTTGTAAAGGGTTATCAAGTCGTGTGTAATATGTCGCCGGGTGGATGCCAGAACCTACATGTACCCAGTCCTCCACCATTGCCCAAGGAACGCGTGCAGTTGGTAAAACCATTTGATGTGACCGGAGTGGACTATAGTGGGCCAATCATTTGACAGGTACTTCAGATGGTGTCCCCTTGAAGGTGTATTATTCTATTTACTTTACACTACTAGGGCTTTTTCATCTAAAGTGGCTCGGACTTGTCTGCAGAACAGTTCATCCCGCTGTTCCGGAATTTGCAGCTAGGATCCTGTCCAAGATTGATGATCTCAATAATGCCCCAAATTTTTGTAGCGGGTGCTAAACATTTTGATGAAATTAAATAAGAGTGATGAGAACAGTCTTTGTTACCCACGGGGGTGTGTCTGGAAATTTATTACTCCCAGAGCCCCCTGGAGGGAGGACTGTCGAAAAAATGATAGGTACGTGAAAAGATGTTTCGTAAGGGCTAAACGGGAAGAAATTGATTGGAGGATTTCCCGGGGCAGTTTGGGGGGCAGAAAATCGAGTGAACAATCGCCCTCGGTATACATGAGCGACACTCCTGACCGGAGATACTACTCCCTCTCACCAAATATGTGGACAAAGGTTAAAGCTGCGCCTATCTATAGAGATAATCCCGAGGGAAGTGATAGGATTATAATAACGTGACTGTTTTTAGTGAAAGTTCAAAATTTTTAAATAAGGTAATTATTCATTGGTCGATGTGTGGCGTAAAGAATATTTTCTTACACTACGTGAACATTTTTATGGTCGCCAAGGCAGAAACCGCAGAACATTAAACCCAGGGACATTGTGTTAATTAACTGAACAACACGAACACTGTGGGCCTCTGGGAAAGGGGTAGTTACTTTATACCCAGATAAACAAGGTGTTGTCAGAACGTCAAAGTGTTGTGTCGGGGTCAAAAAATTTTGCGTACCTTAATAAATTAAATTTCCCCTTTGGGGAATTTAAAAGGGTGTTAAACCAGTGCGATGGAAACCTAAGGACAGGACACGAGTAAATTTTAAAGACACAAACCGGGTAATGCAAGAAGAAACCGTGAAACCCACTAGGAAAACAGCAGCGAATTAGAAGGGCTGGAACCGTCTCCTGGGGGAAGACGCAATTTAAGTCGTCTAACAACGCTTCCCCCCGGCCGCAGTGTAAAAATTTTTAAATTTTTTCCGAAACTATAGCGCCAATAGGGTTTTATGTGCCGATAGGAGTCAAAATGTATTTGAAAGGGAGTAAAACCAAATTTTCCCTTGGCGCAGGCGGATGTGGGGGGGGGCAGGGGGGTTTGTTTTGAATGGGGGTGAGGAGGGGGAAAAAAAGGAACCAAGAAATTGACATTCACGGTGGCCTAAGGTTTAATATGGGCCTCTTTTCATAAAAAAAAGTTCGTAACTTTTCCTGGTGAGAGGAGGGAACGTGATTTACGGGGCTACGGGAAAGAGTGGTAAAAATGTGATAAGAGTAGGACCGGGGGACTGACGCTCACAATGGACTGTTCCCCCGGGGAAAATTACCCTTGGTTTTAACATCACTCATCGGTCTCAGATCTTAATGGAGGGACCCCTATTTGTATAAAAGTTATGAACTTAAATTGTCCCTTTGAATATAATGTAATCAGTGATAATAAAATTGAGTTAAGAAAAGCAGGGTGTGAAATAGACCCCTGCTCCGAGTGAACGGGGGTTTACTCCGTAACGGGGGTAGGGAGATTTTTAAAAATCACACTTCTAACCGGGGCATCCCACGGAACCTCTCCTGCCGGGAAGAGAACCGGTCGGTGTAGCAGGACATCGAAAATGAGGGGTGAAGGAAGAAAAAGGATAACAATCACCCACATTAAGTAACCCTTCTAGTTATAAACAAACCCAGGCTGGCCCCTTGTGGTATTTATAATTAATAGGGTTTTGATTCCACTACATCAAGTGACCCCCGGAGAACAGCTGGAAGTGGTGGGGTTATGTAAAATGCTTTTCCTTGATGGATGTATCCAGGTGTATCTTTCCCCCCCCCCCCCCCCCATTCAGCTAAACAATAAATCTATACATCCCCAATTAAAATTGTAGCACCGTACTGTGGGTGCTATCCAAACTATACTGGTCTCGGATAGATAGGATAAGATTTTGAGGCCGAAGGAATCACTTGCCGCGACCCGGGGTGGTTATTTTCTTTTACATTTCTACACGGGTACTACGGTAAAACTACAGTTAAGCACCCTAGGAAATTTTCCATAATATAAAATTAAATATTTATATAAAATATTAAAATATAAATATATATAATATATAAATATATATATATATATATATATTTTTAAAATATTAATATAATATATATATATATATATATAAATAATATATATTTATATAATATAATATATATTAATATTAAAAATATAAAATAATAATATATATATATATATATATATAATATAAAATTAATATAAAAAATAAAAAATATAAATATAAAATTATATATAATAAAATATTTTATATAATATATATATATATTTAAAAAATATATAATATTTATTAATAAAATATAAATATAATATATTATAATATATATATATTATAAATATATATAAAAATATATATTAAATATTATATATAATATATATAAAAAATATAATATATATAAAAATATATAATATAATTAAATAATATATATATATATATAAATAAGCATATAGATTGTTTTAAAAAATTAAAATGAAGGTATAATGCATTGGAGCCATTAGTTTCAAAATTAGCTAATATTTCAATTTTCTATCAATATTATATTTAGTGGGACACACTAAACCTATAAGGGTCATACAAGACCTGGAAAATGGGAGATATTCAGTGTCGATCCAATGAAGGGAAGCCCAGATCACTCACCATGGATCAAGAGCCTCTCGCCAAGTTCAAGTTTATGGCTTGGTTTATTAGTGTCCTCAGCCAGTGGCCAGGCTTCAAACACCTTTTGTTGTACAGCAATAAAGGAATGGAATAGACTGCCTGCACATGTCAAAGCCAGCCATAGCATGAACCAGTTCAAGAAGAAAGCCAAAAGGTGTCTTAATGAAAGGGAGTAGAAGGATTTTTTATATCTTTAGGTAACATACATGTAAATATAAATAACTCAATTTACCTTATTCCTAGTATATCTCCTTTATAGTATAATAATTATATTATTATTATAATCAGCTATAGCTATAGTATAATAATAAGGTATTAAATGTACTCCAATGGAAATAAGTCACTGACTTTTTTTGGGTCATCCTTGGTAATCTACACATGCTGCTAATTAAGTTTATTCAGGTAAGATGAGATAAGATTTCGTTCGGATTTTTAACCTCGGAGGGTTACCCACCCAGGATAACCCAAGAAAGTCAGTGTGTCAATGAGGACTGTCTAACTTATTTCCATTGAGGTCCTCAATCTTGCCCCCCAGGATGCAACCCACACCAGTTGACTAACACCCAGGTACCTATTTGCTGCTAGGTGAACAGAACAATAGGTGTAAGGAAACGTGTTGAAATGTTTCCACCCGCCGGGAATCGAACCCGGGCCTCCGTGTGTGAAGCGGGAGCTTTAGCCACCAGGCCACATAAATAGTTACATAGGTTATCATATATAGCAGCATGTGTATAGAACCTAGGATAACCCAAAAAAGTCAGTGACTTATTTCCATTGGGGTCCTTTGCTATGTATAATGTATGTAACTGTATTTACGTGTACCTGTACATGAATCAACTTACTCATCTCACACTCTGATTATTATTATTATAATCAAGGGGGAAGCGTTAAACCCGGAGGATTATACAGCGCCTGGGGGGGGGGGGATGTGGAAGGCATTCAGGCTTATTTCGGGGAACTGGAACACAGATCCAATTCCCTAAATCTCTCACTCTAGTAAGTTTATTCAGGTATACACTGAGGGTCTGGGCTCAATCGTCTGAATAACCAGGGGATATCTGAACTGAAATGAAACTCACAAGTAAGACCCACAAGGGGTGAGCGAGGACGTGGAGACGGACGAAGAATAACTGGAGAGGAACGTCTTGAGTCGTAGAAAGGAAAGGGAAAGAAGGAGGGAGTATATGTAGGCAGGAGGAGGTAGAAGGTAGTATGGAGGAGGAGCCTCAGACCGAAACGTCGTAGAAAGAGCCGGGGCTAAACCCAGCAGCAGACAATTGTCAAGCTGATGTAGACGATCGTAGAAAAAGCAGAACACTTGCTGACTATAGTCGTGAGTAGATCTTGATACTGTAGAAGAGGACGGCAGGTAGAACACAGGAATGGCAGCTTCAAGATGACTGATGTGATGATTTACTGCAGTTTGTCATTACAGGATCGAGATGTGAACAAATTTAACTTTGCTTTTGAAGTCTCTTTTTAACACTTCCAATGGAATCAAGTAGTTCTCGAGTAGTGTATAGGTCTTAAAAGATAATAATATAATATTTTTATTACAAGTACATGTACAAGGTATACAGTCCTAGCTGACATCAATGACATACTACTATACAGAAAGCCGCTTGTTATGCAGAGCATTTCGGGCAAATTAGGTCAGTTTTGTCCCAGGATGCGACCCACACCAGTCGACTAACACCCAGGTACCCATTTTACTGATGAGTGAACATAGACAACCGGTATAAAGAAACGCCCAATGTTTCTACCCTCGCTGGGAATCGAACCCAGACGTCGCCATGTGAAGCAAGAGCTTTAGCTACCAGGCCATGTAAACTTAACAGTTCCTTTTTTTAGGCGGGAGTAGTTCTTTGCAACACATTGCATCACTGTATTGTTCAGTGGTGTAGAAAATTATATCTTGCCATCCCTTTACATTTGGGTAGGTAAGAAAACCATCTGTGGACTAAAATCACAAGGGTATTAAAAGAGGATAACATCAAAGCTGCTTTCATAGAAAACCTGGAAGCTTTCTACAACAGATGGGAACATAAAAAGTCGGGGCTGAATGGTACTGCCCTTGATACTGGCCATGTAGTCACAAACTGTAAGGCTGGAGGTGATGTTCTGGTAGTCAGTAAATGTGGGGCTGATAGTGCTGTCCTGGGAGACAGTAATGGTGAAGCTGGAGGTGCTGTCCTGGGAGACAGTAATGGTGAAGCTGGAGGTGCTGTCCTGGGAGACAGTAATGGTGAAGCTGGAGGTGCTGTCCTGGGAGACAGTAATGGTGAAGCTGGAGGTGCTGTCCTGGGAGACAGTAATATGGAAGTTGGAGATTTTGTCCAGGTAGTCGGGAATTATACGCAGGAAGGAATACATATAAATGACCTCATAGGGGACAGGAGCCGTAGTGGGGAAACAAGTGTAGTCAAAGATAAGAAAAAAACCAATATTTCAAACTAGAAATACCACAGGAAAGAGCAAACAAGAGGACTCCACTAGCAATAGTGAGGATATATTACCAAAAACAACTGGTGAGAGCTCCATTGTTGGTGCTAGGGAGGATAGGAATAAGACGGAAACATGCACCAACAGGGAATACAGTCACAGAAACCCAAGGCAAACGGGAAAACCCAAACCGTGCACATACTATGCCTTGGTATCTGCAGACATGGGAAATCTGGAAAAACAGACGGGACGTGCAACTATGACCACCCTAAAAATGCCCTGCCCATATGAAAAACAGAAAATGCAAACTCCCTTCCTGTAAGCTTTTTCACCCTGAAATGTGTACCTCTTCAGTACAGGAAAGACTGTGCTATAACCTAAATTGCCAGGCACACCATCTAAAGGGGGCAAAAAGATACAAAACATCCAGGCCATGGGAAAACCTGGGTAGCCCACAGCCACTCAAGAGGGAGAGGTTTTTCAGTGCCAGGAAGGAAAAAAAAACTGGCAGGAAATGGCAGAAATCGTACACCAAATCCAGTCATTCCTGGAGTGGAACCACAGTCGATGGCCTCCACTCCAAACCAAAAGATACAGATACTAATGCCGGAAAAAAAATCCCCCCCCCAGTACCAACAATACCACCAGTCCGATGACATTCTTTTTTGCAAATATACAGGGTCTAAAAACCAGCAACAAAAAACAAAATACCTTTCATCCGTGGACTGCTTGCAGAGGCAAAGGCAATGTTCGCGGCTTTCACTGAGACCCACATAAAGGATCACTTGGACAACGAAATATGGATCCCAGGTTACAACCTATACAGATGTGACAGAGTGAACAGGCAAAAGGGGGGGGGGGGTTGGCCTGTACATTGCAGAGTCATTTGTTTGCACAGAACTGCTTAATGCCTCAAATGATGTAGTGGAAGTTTTAGCAGTAAAGGTCGAGAACCAAAACCTAGTCATTGTGGTAGTCTACAAGCCTCCGGATGCAACATCCCAGCAGTTCCAGGGAAAAGCTGTTAAAAAATTGACCCCCTGTCTGGAAAATCTTCCAGCTCCTGCACCCAACATCTTGCTCCGGGGGATTTCAACTTAAGGCACCTAAAATGGAGGAATATAGCAAATAATATTGTTTCAGTAATAACACCAGGAGGGAGCTCTGATGAAAACTCAAAACTCACACGAGCTTTTAAATCTCTGCACAAAATTCAATTTAAACCAGCAAATAATAGAGCCTACTAGACTGGAGAATACACTAGACCTCATCTTCACTAACAATGATGATCTGATAAGAAATGTCACCATATCAAAAACAATATACTCAGATCACAACATAATTGAGGTTCAGACATGTATGCTTTGGAGCCCCAGACCGACATGATGAGATTAGTCACGAGGGAGCATTCACCAAATTCAACTTCAATAACAAAAACATAAAGTGGGACCAAGTTAACCAAGCCCTAACCGATATAAGCTGGGAAATATACTAAGCAACACAGACCCCAAACTTATGCCTAGAACAGATTAACTTGGTGGCACTCGATGTATGCAAAAGGGCTTATTCCTCTAAGAAAAAGGAGTAGTAGATGTAAAATAGAAAGAGACAGGCGCCCCCTTTGCAGGCGACGGAAAAGAATAACAGAGCGGCTAAAAGAGGCCCAATATATCTGAAATGCGTAGGGAGACACTGGTCAGAGAAATAGCAAGCATCGAACTTAAGCAAAAGGGAAATTTCTTATAGGAGTCAGGAATCACGGGAAGAACTAAAAGCCATAAATGAAATCGAAAGAAACCCAAAGAAATTTCTTCTATGCCAAATCAAAGTCGAGAACAACGTCCAGTATTGGGCCCCTACTTAAACAAGATGGGTCCTACACAGATGACAGCAAGGAAATGAGTGAGCTACTCAAGTCCCAATATGACTCAGTTTTTAGCAAGCCGCTAACCAGACTGAGAGTCGAAGATCAAATGAATTTTTTATGAGAGAGCCACAGAATTTGGTTAACACAAGCCTATCCGATGTTATCCTGACGCCAAATGACTTCGTACAGGCGATAAATGACGTGCCCATGCACTCTGCCCCAGGGCCAGACTCATGGAACTCCGTGTTCATCAAGAACTGCAAGAAGCCCCTATCACGAGCCTTTTCCTCCCATGGGGAGGGAGCATGGACACGGGGGTCGTCCCACAGTTACTAAAAACAACAGACATAGCCCCACTCCACAAAGGGGGCAGTAAAGCAACAGCAAAGAACTACAGACCAATAGCACTAACATCCATATCATAAAAAATCTTTGAAAGGGTCCTAAGAAGCAAGATCACCACCCATCTAGAAACCCATCAGTTACACAACCCAGCAACATGGGTTTAGAACAGGTCGCTCCTGTCTGTCTCAACTATTGGATCACTACGACAAGGTCCAGATCACTAGAAGACAAAAATAATGCAGATGTAATATATACAGACTGCAAAAGCCTTCGACAAGTGTGACCATGGCGTAATAGCGCACAAATGATGCTAAAGGAATAACAGGAAAATCGGTCGATGGATCTATAATTTCCTCACTAACAGAACACAGAGAGTAGTCGTCAACAGAGTAAAGTCCGAGGCAGCTACGGTGAAAAGCTCTGTTCCACAAGGCACAGTACTTGCTCCCATCTTGTTCCTCACCCCTCATTTTCCGACATAGAAAAGGGAAAGGTCAGCCACAGCACCCTGTTTTCCCTTTTTGCAATGAACCCCGAATCTGCATGACAGTGTCTTCCATTGCAGACACTGCAAGGCTCCAGGTGGACATCAACCAAATCTTTCAGTGGGCTGCAGAAAACAATATGAAGTTCAACGATGAGAATTTAAATTACTCAGATATGGAAAAACATGAGGAAAATTAAATCTTCTTTCAGAGTACAAAAAAAAATTCTGGCCACAAAATAGAGCGAAACACCAACGTCAAAGACCTGGGAGTGATTATGTCGGGGATCTCACCTTCAAGGACCATAACATTGTATCAATCGCATCTGCTAGAAAAATGACAGGATGGATAATGAGAACCTTCAAAAATAGGGGAGGCCAAGCCCATGATACACTCTTCAGGTCACTTGTTTTTATCTAGGCTGGGAAAATTGCTGCACTCTAACAGCACCTTTCAAGGCAGGTGAAATTGCCGACCTAGAAAATGACAGAGAACTTTCAACGCGCGCAAAAACGGAGATAAAACACCTCAGTTACTGGGAGCGCTTGAGGGTTCCTAAACCTGTATTCCCTGGAACGCAGGTGGGAGAGATACATGATTATATACACCCCGGAAAATCCAAAAGGGACTAGTACCGAACTTGCACACGAAAATCACTCACTATGAAAGCAAAAGACTTGGCAGACGATGCAACATCCCCCCAATGAAAAGCAGGGGTGTCACTAGCACGTTAAGAGACCATACAATAAGTGTCAGGGGCCCGAGACTGTTCAACTGCCTCCCAGCATACATAAGGGGGATTATCAACAGACCCCTGGCAGTCTTCAAGCTGGCACTGGACAAGCACCTAAAGTCGGTTCCTGACCAGCCGGGCTGTGGCTCGTACGTTGGTTTGCATGCAGCCAGCAGTAACAGCCTGGTTGATCAGGCTCTGATCCACCAGGAGGCCTGGTCACAGACCGGGCCGAGGGGGCGTTGACCCCCGGAACTCTATCCAGGTAAACTCCAGGTCATCTTTTTCCATATCTTCTTCCTCAGGTAGTTGTGTTTCTTGAACTGGTTGATTGACTTGAGATGAAGGTTATGATTGATCAGGAGCAGTGGCAGTGGAAGTCACTGGTGCATGTCACTGGTGAGATTCGTAGTAGTCTTGGCAGTAGGAGGAGTCAGGTCTGCAGGCGCCACGAAGTTTACAATGCTGGGAATAATCTTGAGAATGTCAGTCGAAGGTATGGAGTCTGGGGAATTGAAAGTAGGCATGTTGTTTAGTCAGAAGAGTTCGTTGATAGCAGAAATGAATGTACCAGGGCTCGCTGCATTTGCAAGGTGTGCAAACACCATGCAGTGCAACGCGCTGGAGGGAGCATCGTCAGGAAGTGGAGAGCGAGTTGTTGGCGTCTGTGGTGTGGCCTGCAGAATCTTGGGGGTATCTGTCTGTAGTGTTGTTATAACAACATATGTTGGAGAACTAACGGTGGTCTTGGATAAGATTCCCTTTCGTACTGGACATTTAGCTGCAAGTGTATGATTATTCTTGCAGTTGAGGCAAGTAGGAGCAGTAGTGGTGATGCAGGATCTGTAGTCATGTCCATCACTCCCACAAGTAGAACAGATCTTACCCTTGATGTGCCATTCTTTTGTAGAGTGGTTATAGGAATAACAAGTCCAACATGGAGAGATGTGTTTGAAGCATTCTAGCTTGATGTGACTAGAGTTTATATAATATTATGAAATAGCCAAACCGTCTAATAGAGCTTGAACAGCCATAGCGATGTCCATAAAGATGACAAGCGTAGAGGCAGCGTTGGGTATCTTCGTGATGGTGTCCACCGAGGCCCAGGCATTCTGGTCCTCGATGGGCGACTCGAGTTCTTTATTTATTTTTATTTTATTTTATTTATTTATTAACAATTTGAGCATACATACAGAGGTACAAAAAAATACAGATAAGAGCAGCATGCCAAAGCCACTTATACTATGCATAGCATTTCGGGCTGGCTTAAAATTAACTAAGCAATGATGAAATCAGTGATAATACATTATTGTAAACAGATAACTATAAAGCACAAATGAGTATTACAAAGACAGGTCATATGGTTGCATGCATTGTTGTACATTCAGTCGTATGGAGTATTTTGTTAGGTAGTGTATTTAAAAAATAATAAAGTTAGATTGGGTTTTAGGTTTAACATTTATGTGATATAATTGTGAGAAAAAATTTAAGATATACAGTTTATAAGGTTCATTTTACCCAGTATTTATTTGGTTTTGGGTGGTAAGTGATCTTTGAGAAGAGACTTGAATTTATAAACAGGTAGTGTTTCTTTTATATTTACAGGTAATAAATTTCCAGATTTTAGGGCCTTTTAAATGTGCATTGAGTTTTTGCATAGTGTGAGATGGACACGAGGAACTTTCAAAGATCTGTCCTTGTGTTATGGTCATGTTTTTCTGTTGAGGTTGGCAAGGAGATGTTGAGGGGGGGGTTAATATCAGAGTTAAGTGTTCTATGTATGTAATAGGTGCAGTAATAAGTATGGATGTTTTGTATGGTGAGTAGGTTTAGTGTATTGAAATTTTGGTGGAGTGTGCTGCCTGTAGTGAGAATTTTTTTATCATTCTAACTGCAGCCTTTGTTTGGGTAATTAGTGGTCTGAGATGGTTTAATTGTTTGGGGGCCCATGCACAAATTTCCCATAGTTGAGATAGGGGTAATAAGAGAGTGATATAGGGCCAGGGGGCGGGACGTGGAAATGACCGTATCTTCGATGTTGCCACAGTCATGGAAATTTTCTTAGAAATTTGTTGTATATGTGAAATGAAATTTAGTCTATTATCAAGGTGGATTCCTAAGAATTTTCCCTCTGTTAGCTTTGTGATAGGTGAACCGTTTATCATTATGTTTAAAAGGGACATCTGTAGCTCTGTTACCAAACTGAAAAGAAGTAAGTTTTGTCAATGTTTAGTGTAAGTTGTTAGTCCTCATCCAGGTAGATATTTCTGTAATTCGGTATTTTTCAGTATTGGCTAGCGTGACTGGCTCGGGTGAGAGAAGACGTATGTTTGTGTCATCTGCAAATAGTGTGGGTTTGAGTAATTGCGAAGCATTTGGAAGGTCATTTATGTATAGGAGAAAGAGAAGAGGGGCCAAAGGGCACTTCCCTGTGGACACCAACTGTAATTGGTTGGGGCAGAAGAGTTTGCCCCATTTGCGTACACATATTGGCTTCTGTTGCTGAGGTATGACTTGAGGTAGTTGAGGGAGTGCCCTCTTATACCATAGTGTGACAATTTTACGTGGAGCAAGTCATGGTCAACCCGTATCAAAAGCTTTACGTAAGTCAATGAAGATCCCCAGTGGGACTTCTTTTTTCTCTATTGCAGTGTAATATGTTCTAGCATGTGTATAATAGCATCATTAGTGGTGTTTATTAGGCCCGAATCCAAATTGGCAGGGGTTGAGTATGTTTTGGGAGATAAGGTAGGAGTAGATTCGTTTATGAATTAATTTTTCGAAGATTTTTGAGAGAGGGTGTAAGTTGGATATTGGCCTATAGTTATTCAACTCTGGTCTCCTCCTTTGTGGATCGGGGTGACCCTTGCTATTTTGAGTACTGTAGGGAAGGAGGATTCTATGGATTTGTTAAAGAGTGTTGCAATGATTGGTGATAGCACTTGTGACAGTTTTTTGTATATAAAGGGTGGTAAGGTATTTAAATCTCCTGCCTTTTTTTTAGTGCGTTGATAATAAGAGAGACTTCGTAAGGGTTAGTCGGAGCTAGGAACAGTGTGTTCGGGTAGTTGCCGGTGAGGTAGTCATTTTGGGGGGGTATCTGACTTGGGATTTTATTGGCAAGGTTTTGTCCCATAGTGGAGAAAAAATCATTGAGTCTGTTTGCTGTTTCTGTTGGTGGGAGTTGGGGTTCATCTGATTTTACTAATTTTATTTCGCTATTTCGTGTTACTTTTGTTCCCATAATTTCTGATAGGGTTTTCCAGTCTTTTTTATATCACCTCGTAAGTTGGATAATCTGTTCTCAATACAATTTTTTTGCCCTTCTTATCAGGCTGGTTAGGATTGACGAAATAACGTTTTGTTTGGTCTCGGTTATGTGACCCATTCTGTACTGTTTTTCATATTGGTGTTTTGTATTTATGGATTTGAGGGAAAGCTGGGGGGTTAGCCAGGGGCTGTTCAGTCTCTAGCTGTCATCTG